>CAUYQV010004650.1:0-19385 GCA_963574575.1 Galagoides demidoff
GGGCGCCTGTGGTCCCAGCTACTTGGGAGGCGGAGGCAGGAGACTCGCTTGAGCCCAGGAGTTGGAGGTTGCTGTGAGCTGTGATGCCATGGCACTCTACCCAGGGGGACAGCTTGAGGGTCCGTCTCAAAAAAAAAAGAATATAAAAATACAACTTTATTTTATATTGTGGCACAAGAGTGGTGCCTAATAAGTACTTGAAATGAGAAATAAATGAGTAAAGAATACTTCCCTCATCCAATCCCACCATCTGAATAGTGGTGGGAAGGGATGGGGGGGGCAGAGAGCAGGGAGCAAGGGGAGGGAAGATGGGGAGAGAGGAATGGCGTGGCATCCCGAAGAAAGAAAGGGAGATTGCCAGCCAATAGTACCTTTTAAAAAATACACATTTGGAGAACACTTAGAGATCTAAAAATAGACCTGCCATTCGCCCTACAATTCCATTATTAGGTATATACCCAGAAGGAAAAAAATCACATTACAATAAAGATGTTTGTATCAGAATGTTTATTGCAGCCCAATTCATAATTGCCAGATCATGGAAGAAGCCCAGGTGTCCATCGATCCATGAATGGATCAATAAACTGTGGTATATGTACACCATGGAATACTATGCAGCCCTAAAGAAAAACGGAAACTTTACCTCCTTCATGTTCACATGGATGGAACTGGAAAATGTTCTTCTTAGCAAAGTATCTCAGGAATGGAAGAAAAAGTATCCAATGTACACAGCCCTTTTATGAAACTAATCTATAGCTCTCAAACGAAAGATACAACTTAATTCTAGCCCAAGATTATGGTGAGGGGGTGGGGAAGGGGAGGGGAGAAGGGCGGATGGGTGGTGGGAGGGTGACGGGAAAGATCACCTATATATCTAACAAGGGTTCAAGTGAACTTTTCTAGAACTAGAATATAAATGTTTTGATACAATGACTAAGCAAATGACATGACATTTATGTTAACCAGCTTGATGAAAGTGTTTCAAATTGTATATGAAAACAGCACAATGTACCCCATGTTTGCATTAATGTATACAGCTATCAATTAATAAAAAAAGAAAAATAAAAATAAATAAAAAATATGCATTGCAATTCTGAATTTGAAAAGGTAAAAAATCTGTAAAATACAGAAATACACCAAGAAAGAAATAAAAAAAAATCACTTGTAATTGTTCTCTTCTGAGGTAACCCTTCCCGTTTACGAATACATTTTTGAGAGAGGGAACAGTATGTAAGAAGTGGAACGTGGGCACGAAATCTCTGACACTAGGTGCCTTGCAGAGGGAAGGGAGTTAGAGACTGAACCAGGAAGTCGGAGACTAAGAATGAGACGTTAAACTTCTGGTCTAGGCTGGCCCGAGAAAAAGAACTCAGATGAACAGGACAAGGGGCGCCTGAAATGACGGACCTGGGAAGTTGAGTATGTACAGGAGGCAGGGGAGCGGAGTGGAGGGTCGGGGTACTGTGAAAGTTAAAATGATTCTCAGGGACGTGGGGATTTTGAGATTGGATGAGGGAAGTATTCTTCACTCATTCATTGCTCATTTCAAGTATTTATTAGGCCCCCACTCTTGTGCCAGACTCTGGTCTAGGAGCTGAAGTGCATTAGTGAAGAAAATAGCAAAATCCCTGTCCCTCTGGGGGCTTGGGGTCTGGTGGTGGGACTTGGGGTACACGGAGAGAAAGGGGCAGATTCAGACACAGAGATCAGGAGAGGAGAGTCAGAAAGTAGTTTGAAGAATTGTTAAAGACACATGTCTGCCCTTAACTCCCTGGACACTTGTGTGCTCCCCGAGGAGGTAAAGCATATTCCGGCCGTCACAGTGGGGGGGAGCCGGGGGCTTTTTGTCCAGGGAAGAAGGATGAGGGTTACCCCAGAGAGAGGTGTAAAAACCCCTGGTTATGCAACGGCTGCTGTTAGGTTGGTGCCAGATGTGGACACGGGCAGAATTCCTTCTTGACGAAAACTGGGAATTTGTGTTTTTCTGATGAGACACGTCCTAATAAAAAAATTCCATTAATAATTAGAAAAACCACAGAAAATTTAAGAAAACTACTGAAGAAAGATATTGAAGAAATAAAGTGACCCCATTATGGTTACATGCAATAGTATCCAGTGCATATTACTTAAAAGATACTGTTGTTCACTTTGTGAAAAGTCCACTGAGATCAACACTTAGGGTTTTTACACTGCTCTGTATGTATATGAAATACCAATAAAAATTTTACCTAAAACTATTCCGATTCCTTAACTAGCTGGTTGACCACAGTAAGTCACTAAGATGCTCTGAGCGTCATGTTCCCTGATACCAACACCACAGGGCTGTGATGAGCTTAAAGAAATACCATGATGTGTGTGCAGCATCTGGCCTTGTGTCTGCCATACAGAATGCCCTCATTCATATAAGAAGCTCATCTTCTCCAACTTCCCTGTTTATACCTTTATGAACTTTTCTAGGTCTGAGTTCCCAATGCTGCCAAAGGTCAAAGAGCAGATGAGACTGAGGTTAGCTGTGTTTCCAGAAGGAGCCAGAGCCACGCAGGCCCTTGGGACTCTTGGGTAAGAGGGAAACTGTGAAGGGATCCCTGTCACAATTGAAACGCAGCCAAACAGTGCTGCCAGGTGCCAACCATAATAACAGACTTTGCAGCTGAAATTACAGTGTGTGCTCACTGTGCAGATTTTCCCCACACAGAAATAGAGCAGCAAGTCAAACAGCAATATGAAATATCAAAACAGGGTTTTTTTTTTTCCCATGGATGATCACAGCAAGGAATTTGGGTTTCTTTTTGGTACCAGTTTTACAGGAATATTTGGTTGACTCATTAAAATCCAATCAGTCCCTATTTTCATGTACGCCGTCTTGACACAGGGTTTTGGGAATTGGCATGGCCTGTTGTCAGCAGCATGTGGCGGCTTTAACTTGCTTTTCTTGAAATGGTTTTCCTTGGGTTTTCCATTCCCCCAGTTTGGGGCCGCAGGCAACCTGGTCAGGGTACCCCTAGGGGGAGAATCTGCTTGGTCAACAGCTCCACAGCTTCACCTTCAGTTACTGCCTCTGTGTCTTCATGTCTCAGGAAATGACCTTGTCCTTGGCCATTGCTGCTTTCAGCCCTGGCCTGAGGCTGCTCTGTGTGGTGCTCACTTGGTTTGGGAGACCCTCCTCATCACACATCATTGGCTCAGGGTGCCCCCCCTCAATACCTCATCTCTGTGCGGTGGGAAGGTCATGGTTCCCACTAACACTGGGCCATTTCAGACCCACAGGGTTGTATTTTCATCCTTATGGATTTCTTAAACACAAAGGAACAGTCTCATCCTCTGTCACTTAAACGAGAGGGTATTTACTATTTAAAAGTATGTATTGTTTAAACTCCAAAGCTACTTGCTCCCAAAGTGGTACCTGATGTGTGGTTAGGGGTAGGGTTCCAGCCTTGGTTCACTAAAACATCTGACCTTGCCTGTCCCTGATGCCTGATAGATTTGGACTGGCCTCTGACCTTTAGGGGACAGCAAAAAAGGGGAACAGATGCCAAGGAAGTGGCCAATGGAGTCTGATTCCCTAACATCAGTATTTTCAGCCCATTTCTTTAAAGCAACTGCAGAAAGGGGGCTGGCACTTAAAAGGGCTTCTGGTCTCCTGCCTGTCAGTCTGAGAATGTGCTGGATACTCTTCCTATGCTACAGAGTTGGGGCTAAGACAGCAAAGGCTGCTCTTGAAGAGCGCTTGGGACTGACTTCTGCCATTGAAACAGTGGCCAAAAACAAGCATAAGAGGCATGGTGGCTTGTAATCTCAGCCCTTTGGGAGGCTGAAGCAGGAGAATCACTTGAACCCAGGAATTCAAGACCAACCTGGGCAACATAGCAAGACTCCTTTTCTACAAAAAAATTAGCTGGGATACTTCACAGTGGTTCTCAACCTATGGTTTGTGACCCACAGGAACTGTATTAAACGGCTGCAGGATTAGGAAGGTTGAGAACCACTGACTTAGAAGAATGGTCTCTAATCCCATCCAGGTTGTTATAGGAGTTACCAGAGCGCCATTTTTTATGGCTGAATAGTATTCCATAGTATACATATACCACATTTTATTAATCCATTCATGGACTGATGGTCAGGCACTTGGGTTGATTCCACATCTTTGCAGTGGGGAGTTGTGCTGCTATAAGAATTTGAGGGCGAGTGTCCTTTAGACATAACACCTTTTTCCTTTGGGTAAATGCCTAGTAGTAGGATTGCTGGATCAAAAGATAAGGCTACTTTTAGTTCTTCGCGGGATCTCCATACTATCTTCCACAGAGGTTGAGCTAGTTTGCAGTCCCATCAATAGTGAATGAGTGTTCACTTCTTCTCACATCCATGCCAGCATCTGTTCCTTTAGGACATTTGATATCAGCAATTCACACAAAATTGGAACTAGTTGATCAATACTTCTGTGCACATATGGACGTAAAACTCAACAGCAATCAAGTAGGTGGGAGTGGAGAGGCGGGGTAAGGTAACTTCACACCTAAGTGGTGCAATGCACATATTCTGGGTGAAAGGCACACTTATAACTTTGACTAAAAGTGTACAAATGCAAAGTATTTAATCAAAATGTATGTAGCCTGTAACACTCTGAAATTATAAAAATATTATCTGGGCAGGGAGGCATGATCCTATAATCCCAGCTACTCAGAGGCTGAGGCAGGAGGACAGCTTGAGCCCAGGCGTTTGAGGCTGCAGTGAGCTATGGTGGTGTCACTGTACTCCAGCCCAGGAAATAGAGTGAGACCTTGTCTCAAAAAAACCAAAAATGAATTTAAAAAGAAAATAACAATTAAGTATATGTATATCATGGAATATTATTCAGCCATTAAAAAAGATGGAGACTTTACATTTTTTGTATTAACCTGGATGGCAGTGGAACACATTATTCTTAGTAAAGCATCACAAGAATGGAGAAGCAAGAATCCAATGTACTCAATTCTGATATGACAACAATTAATGACCTAGTACACAGTGGGGCAGGAGGAGAGCAGAGAGAGGGAAGGAGAGAAGGGGTGGGGGGGTCATGGTGTGTGGCACACCTTTCGGGGGCAGGACACAATTCTAAGAGGGACTTTACCTAAGAAATGCAATCAGTGTAAACTAGTTCTTTATATCCTCAATGTATACCCAACAATAAAAAAATAATAATAATGCTTAAGTATAACAAAAAAAGAGGCATAGGGAATTCAGATTTCATACCTCATCTAGGAATCATTATTCCATTATCTTTATAAGAACAAGAACCAAGACATCATTAACAATGGCAAATGGCAAGCCTCTGAGAATCAAGTGATATGTGAATGACAAGCACTCCATAATTACATCACATGGAGGACCGAAAACATCTCCATAGTAGTCCCCAAACTCACACAAATCAGGAGTTAAAGAAGCTCCAAGCCTAGTAGTGTGCGAAGTGCCTTGTACTTCTACAGAGAAGGGTGTGACAATGCCTTATGGTCTGGGTGGACCTTCCCAGTGGCCTGCCCTTACCATGCTATGGGTCCACAGTCTGTTACAGTTTATCTTCAGGAGTGAGAGATATGGAGATTTGGGGGATGGCTGCAGCCATGCCAGAATCTTCTTTCCCATGAAAAATTTTCCTCAAATTCAGGAATTTGTCAACTAGGTTCAAGGCTGCTAAAATTATATGCAATTCTTAAAAATGTCAGTGCATGTTTTAGGGGGGAGATTTTTTATCACTTTTATGAAATTTTCGAAGGGTCTCATAACCTCCAAAAGATTCTAAACCACGACTCCACTCAAGTCACTCGATAGTTGTATGACGAAGAAACAAAAATTACTTCAACAAATCTGCAGAGGTGAAGGACGAAGTGCCACAGGGGTGTGGACACAGGATTCCCCTTCCACTGGGGGGAGTAAAAACTGGAGACAAGGTACTTTCTATTTTGGTTGCTGATACAATGCTATCTTTCTTTTTCTAATATTATTTTGTAATTCTTTTTTATATAGGAATATAATTGATTTTGTATAGTTATTTTGAAGTTAGCTACATCGCTGAATTTTTCTATTGTTTTTGGTAACTTGTAAGTAACTTGGTAACTCAGAAGTAATGAAATTTGTATTTTTTTTACAAACCATTGGAATTTTTAAGTTATCATAATTGTACTAGCTAGGATCTTCAATGCTTTTGTTTCCTCATAAAATTGATATATTTGTCCCAATGTTATCTTCAATGATTATGTCTATGTTTTGACTATAGTTGATATTCTGTAAATATTCATGGAATAAAGCCGCCTGAAATTAAAAAAAAAAAAAAGGACGGGGTCTCACTCTGTTACCCAGGCTAGAGTGCTGTGGCTTCAGACTAGCTCACAGCAACTTCAAACTCCTGGGTTCAAGTGATCCTCCTGCCTCAGACTCCCAAGTAGCTGGGATGACAGGCACTGGCCACCATACCTGGCTAGTTCTTCTATTTTTAGTAGATACAGGGTCTCACTCTAGCTCAAGCTGGTCTTGAACTCCTGAGCTCAAATAATCCTCCATGTCAGCCTCCTAGAGTGCTAAGATTCTAGGTGTGAGTCAATGCACCCAGACCATACTTGGGTTTGTCTGCTTTTCTTCCCAGTATGTCTACTCCCTGTTCTTACGGCCACAGCATCCTGGTTTTGCTGTAAGGGTTCTGCTTCACCTTATTTTAAGCCAACGTACTGCCACCTCCAGAAAGAGGAAAGCAGGGATCTTAGAGAAGCACCGTCAGCACCACCACCATGACACTTGTGAGGAGGGCCAATTCTTCCCGGCTGAAACATACACTACTGGTCCCTACTTTGAGAAACGCTCTTGATAAGCTCTTCTGATTCCTTCCCACCTGTGGAGCACACAGTGGTGTCTCTCAGAGTGCTATATCAACCCTGAATTGCCCATTCAACCAAACATACCACCGTGTGACAAAGAACAATCACCAGTGTGCTACAATTTCAAGATTCCAGGCTGAGAAGCTGAGTTTCTTTCTCTCAAAACAAATGGGATGAGAAGCCACCATTATAACGGCATGTCTGGATCTGTAGCTGGGCAGGATGGGTGGTGGGAAGAGCATGGACTCTGGAGCTCACTTCATGGGTCTGAATTATTAAAGGGAAAATATTAATCAACAAATTTAACAGTTTAGTTGAACAAAGAACAATTTGCAAATCCAGCCCTCCCCCCCCCCAAACATAATAGGTCCAGAGGGATGCTGGCACTGTCCCATGCTCAGAGAGGATTTATGGACAGAAAAAGGAAAGCAACCACAGAAAATGGAAATGAGGTACAGAAACAGCCGGGTGGGGTGCGGTGATTGGCACCAGACCAGGTTATAGTTGTTTACACACACAGTTTAGGCTACAGTTCAGTACATGCAGAGAAACCTTTAGACTGAACTTAAAATACGTAAGGAGGCAGCTGCAGGCTCAACCTCACTTGGCAGAATGCAGCACCACCGGCTTCTCGAGCCCCGTTCACCCGCTGCATGAGATCTGCCCAGTAGCAGTGGTGGCAGTATGGCAGTTAATCTTCCCTCCTAGGTGGTCCTAGACGTGAGCTGGCTAACGTATATGAAGCACTGAGCCCAGGGCCTGGCACACAGTAGGCACCACGCTGAGTGCCTACTACTTTTATTGGCAACATGTGCTTGTGAAGGTTGGGCGTAAGGTGGTTAGCAGAACGTCAGGGAGAGTTCGGACCAACTGCACATGGAGGCTACTTTCTGGCAGCTGAAAAGCTGAGTTTAAGTTCACCCAAAACTCCATCCAGATCAAGTATTTGGTACACCTGTTACATTCACTCACTCATTTGGCCAGCCAGGCACCCCCAGCCTGTGGGTGTGGAGCAGCTCCTGTGCTGTGAGGGAGCCGCTGTCCTCAGGGAGCTCCCAGCCCCCGGCGACACACTCACAGGAACAGGAGTAGCACAGAACAGAGGAAGCCTCTGTGCATTAGAGCCCTGACGAGTCGTCTAGATCTGGGGACACAGAAGATTTACTTTAAAGGTAATGTGGTAATAGTGGTAGGCTCTGAGGATACGTGAGCTCTGTCACAACTCTGCCTTTGTTGTACAAAAGCAGCCACAGATGATATGTAAATGATGCGTGTGGCTGTGTTCCAATAAAACTTTATTCAAAAATCTGTCAGGGGACCACCCTGGCTTCTAGGCCATACATGGCTGACCCCCGATCTAAAGAAAGTGTCTCTGAAGATGTGCTGGACAAGTGACCTACTGGCTGGGGCTGGAGGGGCTGCAGGGACCACCAAGAAGAGGGAAAGACCTGTAAGCTGGGGTAGTAGAGTTGGAGCCCAGGGAAGTAGACATCCTCCCTCACTCACAAGGGCCAGGAATGTGGACTCTGGTATTGAAAAAGAATTCCCCAGATCCACCTGATCCAGCTCAGACAAAGAAGAAGACTAGCACCTACCACATACCAGGATATGTGGCTGGGGCTTGAATATTTACATCTATTCATATGCTACAGAGGAGGCGACAGGCTTGGGGAAGTGCCACTCTCACCATCTGACACGGGGGGGCCCAGCATGTGCGGGGCACTGTATGGATAAACTGAACACTCACACTTCCCAGGAAGGAAGGTCCTCGTCTTATCTCATTTTTGCAAATGAAGAAACTGAGGCTCCAACAAGCTAATTGACTTGACCAAAGTCATACAAGATACATGTTGCATCTGAAAGAGTTAGACTGGCTCCAAAGGCATGCTCTTCCTACAAAGATTTAGAACTGATGAGTTGGGTCCAAGGAGGACTGTGGTTTTCCCAGAAGAAAAGGTTAGAACACATCCCTGGTGTTCATCATGGCTTGGTTTATATAGAGTGGGTACAGGAGAGCTCTCTGCCTCCAAGTCAGGTTTTGGCAAGGCGGTAAGGGGGGAAGGGAGCCATCTAACAGTGTGTCCCTGCCCTGACGTCTCAGTGCAATACCGCTGTGTTCCCCGCAGGATTGACTGAGAAGCTTCCCCAGGAGGAGCACAGCAGGGAGAGGCACACAGGCCCTGGCTGGCACAATGGAGGTGGTGCTCTGCCACTCTGCTCCTTCCAGGTGTACTCCTCTCCAATAGGACTGGCAACCTGGCCTGCCACTTGCTTTCATATGGCCCACAGACTAAGAATGGTTTCTACATTTTTAAATAGCTGGAAAAAAATCAAAAGAGGAGTATTTCTTGGCATGTGCAAAGTGTATGAAATCCAAATTTCAATGTCAAACTAAAAATAAAGTTTTATGAGAACACAGTCATATTCATTCATTATATAGAGCCTACAGCTGCTTTGGCTCTGTAGGAATAGATCTGAGTCTTAGAGATGGAAGCCGCATGGCCTACAGAGCTCAAAATACTTACTATCTGGCCCTTTACTAAAAATACTAATATTTACGATCTGACCCTTGTACTAAAGATTGAACAAAAGATAAAGGAGAGAAGGGAAGAAGAAAGAAAAGAAGAAATGGGGCATTTTCTTTTCTTTCTTTCTTTTTTTTTTCTGAGACAAAATCTCAAGCATTGCCCTGGGTAGAGTGCCATGGCATCATCACAGCTCACAGCAACCTCCAACTATTGAGCTCAAGTGATCTTCTTGCCTCAGTTTTTTTTTTTATTTTTAGTAGATATAAGAGATACAAGGTCTCACTTTTTGCTCAGGCTGGTCTTGAACTCGTGAGCTCAAGCAATCCACCTGCCTCAGCCTCCTGGAGTGCTAGGATTATAGGTATGAGCCACTGTGCCTGGCAAAATGGGACATTATCAAACATACTAGAAAGCCACAGTAATCAAGAGAATGTGGCACTGGCATAAGGAAAAGCACAGGGGCCCGTGGAATAGAACTGAGCGTCCAGAAATAAAGGCAGTCACTATGTGACAAGGTGCCCAAACCATTCAACGGGAAAAGAGCAATCTGTCCAACAAATCGTGCTGGGACAGCAGAATACCCACGAGTGAGTGAGCTTGTGGAGAGCTGGTTCTCTAGCCTCATACAATATATAAAAATTGAGTCAAAATGGATCAAAGACCCAAATGTAAGAGCTAAAACCATAAAACTCTTCAAAGAAAACGTAGGCCTCCTCGTGCCCTTGGGTGAAGGATTCTTAGACACAACACCAGTGGCACAGACAACAAAAGGAAATCAGATCAATTAGACTTTATCAAAATTAGAAACGTTTATGCTTCAAAGACACTATCAGTAAAATGAAAAGACAGGACAGAATGGGAGAAAATATTTTCAAATTATATACCTAATAAGGGACTTATATCTAAAATATATATAAGGAATTCCTATAACTCAAAAATTTTTTTAGAAAAGACAATTTTTAAATGGGCCAATGATTTGAACACAAATTTCTCCCGACAAAAATAACCACTAAGCATATGAAAAGATGTTCAGCATCATTAACTATTAGGGAAATGCAAATCAAAAATGCCACCAGATGCACTTTCAGAGCACTGATCAATAAAAGTCACATAGGAACCAGCAGTTCTGCTCTTAATAGACACAGGGGACTGAAAGGAAGCGTCCATGGGAAGACTTGCACAGGACTGTTCACAGCAGCGTGATTCATATGGCCCCAGAAGCAGGGGCCAAATGTCCATCACAGAGGAATGGATAAACAAAATGTGGTTTATCCACACAAGGAAGTATTATTCAGCCATCAACAGAACACTCCAACAGGGATGAATCTTGAGGACATTATGCTAAATGAAAGAAACCAGGCACAGAAGGCTGCTCATTGTATGATTTGTACGATCTCATGTCACAAAAAGGCAAATCTGAGAGAATGCTGTAAAAAAGAAAGTGGATGACTGCTTGGCTGCCAGGGCCAGCTCGGGACAGGGAGTGAATGCCAACAGGTACAGGTTTCTTTTTCCGGTGATGAAAATCTTCTGAAATAGATAGTGGTGATGGTTGCATAATCTTGCGAATATGCTAAAAAGTGACAGAACTATACACTTTAAAAAGGTGAGTTTTACTTTTTTTTTTTTAAAGAGAGGGAAGAGCTGGTCAGTAATGATGGTGCTGACCCCACCTTAGCCCCTTCCTGGCCCCAGCTTCTTCAGCCTCCAACAATCTGGGGGAGGTGGGTGACATTCCTATCTCACACATGAGGTGCTGAGAAGCAAGACTGACCCAAGGCCATACAACCCCAGGAAGCAGAGTTGAGATGGACACTCATGTCTCCTGCACCCAGGCAGCTCTACAGCCAGCTGAACCCACCAGGTACCCAGGGAGAGCCAATCTGGAAACCAGAAGCTGATATTGGGAGCGCCTACACTGCACCAGGCATCTGAGAGTTCATACCCCTCCTGCAGAGGGAAACTGAGGCTGAGAGGTCACATGGCTAAATCAGAAGCCACCCCCCTGGCTGAGGACAGGGGTTGGGGAGGGGAAGCCTCACTCCTGCCGTGCTCCGACCCTGCCTTGCAACCACAGGTGGGCAGATGCTCCTGTCTGTGCTTTCCTCTCTGCCTTGGAATCTCAGGTTTGATGCGATCCTTTCCACTGTTCAGAGATGTCTGGCCTGGAGCGGGACACTGAAAGTGCCTTGGCTATCCCTTGAGTTCAGAGACAAGAAAAGCAAGGCCCAGGCAAGCCAAAGGGCTAGCCAAGGTCACCCAGGCAGAAAGCACCTTGGAACAATGGCCATACGGCCACAGGCCAGGGGCCAAGAACCTCCAGAGTCCTCAGAGAAATAAGTGGACCTCGGAAAGGCCTGCAGCAGTCCTGAACCCCGAGCCAGGCTGGCGCCTGAGCAGTCAGGGATGCGACGTCTGTCTGAGCAACCAAGGCGACTTCCTGAAACGGCATCTGGCAGGGGGAAAGCAGCCAGGTGCTTGCTCCCCACTCCACCAGGCCGCAGCACACCTCACACACGGAAATGTCACGTACTGTGCTGACGCCAAGCTGTCACCCTCTCCCTGTACTAAAAATGGAGCCGTGTTCCTGTCTTCGTTCCTTCCCCTCTCTGAATAGAAGCGCCTGTGAGCTCCTTAACTCCCTGCTTCCTGCCAAGAGTTGTCCATGGCCTCACCTGTGTCAGTGCTGTTCCCGGGGGTGCTGTCCGGTGTTGCCATGAGGTCTTAACCTTCTATGGGAAATCAACTTTCAGGGAAATTGCACAACCAACATAAAACCTCTGGGCTCGATAGAGCCCCTGACTCAGCACCACAGACCCCTCTCTTGCCTGACACTAACAGCCACCCCAGAGCCAGGCAGATCTAAAACCAGAGGCCAGACCATGTGTGACAGAACCAGGCACAGCCCAGAGGTCCAGAGGGGCCAGAGGAATGGTGCAAAGGGCCGCAGGACTGTGGTGAGGCAGCAGGCCAAGGTGCACTAACATTCCAGCTGGGGCCTCCAAGGAGCAAAGCAAGAGAAACTCAAGGCTGAGGCCCCAGACCATGCTCCTGGACACAGCTGCAGGCAAGAATTTCTTTGATGAAACATATCTGAAGTGTGTCCTGACACTGCTGTGTCCCAGGAGACACCTGCAAGTGTTCATAAACATGGAGTGTTTGGAGTCTGTCTGGGCAAGGCGGGTGCTCAGAGCCCCTGCAATGGCCTTCCTGCAGCATTAGTCTCCACGCAGGTGCCAGGAGGAGGGGCGGAGCCCTGATTTACTCGATCCAGTAAGTTCCTTGACTGTCTCCTTGCCAGTTATCAGTATAAAACACAGGATCTTCTTCTAATCTAGAAAGATAACAGCTCAGAATTTTAAGACACAGATGGAAGGAGAAAGTGTGTTTCGGCTGTCTTTACTCTGTATGCTGGCCAATGCTAGGTGGGTGTACTGATCTCTGAGAGCACAGGCATTCTGTTTAAGTGAGATGTGACCCCTCCAACCCTATCCTGGTCCTGAGGACCGGCAAACTGCTCTAGATCAAGCTTCACCGGTGACAGACTCTCCTTGAAGGGACTGATTCTCCCCTCTAATACTCAATACTGACACCAAGACACCCAGTGCTGGTTCCCTTCTCTCCAGGACACTGAGGAGATGACTTTATTCTTTATTTGTAGCAGCACAGAGGGATTGCCCTGGCACAACAGGCAGTGCCAAGCGTGGAGCACACCCTGTTCCAGCCACCCCCCCAGGGTGACATGAATGTGCTCACAGGACTGGAGCACACAGCCTGCCTATCCCATGCTCCCCTGGGTGAGGTTGGCAGGGACCCTAGTGTCAGACACAGGCAGCCAAGAAAGCCCCAGCAGCACACTCTGCACAAAGGTCACCAGCAAATGGAGAAACTGACTTTGTGTGGGTCATTCCACTATCACAACCCCTCCTTTCTCCTTGACTTTTCCTGGCACTTCTCATGTGATCCACACCTTCCCAGATGAGCAGCGCCTGTGGGCAGAGAACTTTCTCCCTGTGTTTTCACTGTGCCTGAGTCTTAGGGAGGGATTCTGGTGGACTCTCCTTGGATGGACTTGCCTATGGCCACAGCACAAAGGAGGTATCACTGTCTGGGCCTGGGCCATGGCATGGGGGAGGGTATGGGCAGAGATGGGTTGAGTGGCAAGGCCACCAGGACTACATGGAGTGGGGATGGGCCCCCCCTTCTTCATTTTGGGAGCTTCCACAGGACGCTTCTAGATGTGTGAGCCAATCGTCCTCTTCCCTACTTTCTTTCTTTCCCATTTAAATCAACCAAGCACCAGCCTTAGCAAGAGGAGCTAAGACAGCCCCACACCAGGACTTCACAACACTGATGTGCAGCCAGGGGCTGGCGTGCTGCTCCACAGCCCTGCTGCTTGCCCTCCCGCTTGCCCTCCCTTTCCCAGGGTGCCTTGCTCAATCCCACTTCCACTAGTCCCAGCCGCCATTCTCCAGTGTCTTGACTCTCCCACCCCATCCTGAGCTGAGTGCCCAAACTCTGGGCTCCTCCAGTCTGCTGTGTGCCCCTTACTCGCCATAGCTATTTACAACAACAGCATTGACCCTGGAAGTGTGCATTCCTCCACCAGCCCATAAGGCTCCCTGAGGATAAGAATCATGACTTAGAATACAAAGGTGTACAAACAGCTGTGAGCAGCAACAACTACTGGATCTGTGAAGGTGAGGAGCAATCCATGTTGTGTGGGTTGTCAAAGTGTACAAGGAGTTCTTCTGCCCTGGCCAAGGAAGGCAGCCCTTTCTCGATCACCCCAGCTAAGGTAGCCTTCACTCAACCACATTTGGCTCCTCTGCCCTCACCCTGCTTCATTTCCTCCCACACTAATTGCTAAATAAAATGACAGCACTGTTTGACTGTGGATTCAGCCTCCTTTCCCTGGGAGCAGACATCTTGAGTGGTTGGTCTCATTAGCAGGTACCTCCCAGGACACAGAAGTGGGCCTGGTACATGGGTGCTCAATGAACATTGCTCACAGGTTTGTTGGTTGGTTGGTTGGTTGAAAGAACGAATGAATGCATGCACGCATGCATGAACAAACTAGCTTTCAGAAAGAAGCTGGTGAGCTCTCTCTGTATCGTGAGCATCATCTGACCTCCCAGCACCAGCTGAGGGTTGGGTGACAGCTCAGAAGAACCTAGGAGCAAGAGCAGGGCTCCTGAATTCCTAATGGAAAAGGTTTCTCACTTGACTATTTCTTGACTTTGTTCAACTCAGGGAGAAAACTCACACTTTACATTAAACAGATGGACCCATTTTCTAAAAACATTTTTCAAAAGGTCAACTTTTTTTTTTAAGGGGAATGAGTTTATTTCACTTTTTATGTCTTCCATCAAAGTGGAATTTTTTTCATTACACCACAGAGCTGGAAAGCATCATTCACAGAGTGTGGATCAATAACCTCAATGTAAAAAAAGAAAAAAAGAAGAAAAAAGAAGAAGAAAAACCTCAGCCCCCTAAGTGAAAAAGCAAAAAGCAGTCACAATCTAATAAATCTAATATTCTCTTCACACACCCTGAGGGCTCAGTTATTGGGGTGATGTTCTCAGGGCCTGTGCTAGTCCAGTCCTTACCACAGGTCCTTGCCAGGCCCCCTGTTCCGGCCACCCCTTCCCCAGCTTCTTCTTACCTCTGGGTCCTCTGCCCCACTCACCCACCTGGCTGGTCCCACCTCCACATTTAAGATTGGTCAGAGCCCACTCCCTTCTGGAAGCTTCTATGACCTTCTACAACCCCCTGCAAATGGAGAAAGATGTCTCATTCTCCCACAGCAGCTGGAGACAGCTTACTCATAGAGCAGTAAGAATAATGAGGATGATAAAAGTAATAGCAGAAACAATAATAATGGATATCGTGAATGAAGTATGAGCTATACAGGTACTATAAGAAGTGCTTTGCATATAACATCATTTGATTAATTTCATTTAATCCTAAAACTCACTTCATGAGCTTTGTACCACCTGGCTCAGAAGATCCTGGGAGACAGAAACGTTAACTTACACACAATTACAGATCTCTCAGGGCAGAGCTCAGATATAAACTCAGGAATGCTGATTCTAAAGCAGTGTGTCTGATTCCAAGGTCAATGTCAATCAGGGTGTCTATTCCTCGCAGCAGACAGCATATCAACATCCCCACAGAGGCCGAGAGCTTCAGAGTCATTATTCGAATGACTCTGCACTTGGGGTGATACCACCTCCACTACGCAGATGAGGAAACTAAAGCTTGAGCAGTTAGTAACTGATGACAGAGCAGGAGAACAATAGGTCAAGATGGGAATTTGTACCAGTCCACTCCAACAAAAGTCTGTGCCCTGTCTACAATGGCATACTGCCAGCCTTCCTCCATAAATCTGTTTAGAGAGAAGATTTTAAAATATACCCTGGGTCTAAAGGACAATGTGGTTCCTCATAACTGTTTATGACAGTGACAAATTAGAAAAAGTTCAGAGGTTGAACAAAAGGAATAATTAAAGAAATAATATTACAACACTATGGTAGAGTACTATATACTGCAAAAGATGATTTTGACAAAGTATGGAGTGACATGAGAAAAGTTTTATGCGAAATTAAAAAGCAGGACACAAAAGTTCATATAGGAGATGGTTCTGTATAAAGAAAAAAATGCATAGAGAAAAAACTAGGAAAAGGTATTAATTTGTATCTATATGATAGGACTATGAGTCTCTCTCGTTTTCCTTTTATTTTTCCAAATTTTCTATAATAAGAATGTACTACTTTTAGAATTTTAAAAACTTTTGTTTTCTTTCTTACTCTCTCTCTTTTTAAAAGAAATTGCCTATTATCAGCTAGGTCTGAGTCCTAGCTCATTTTAATCCTTAGAATGGATGCCACTCTGAGTTCTGATTAAGGATAATTTGAGACTTTCAAATGTCCAAATTGTCTCTGTTGATTTTTTTTAGGTGAATAATTGCATTTTATGCTAAACTTATTTGCAGTTCAAATGCAGCTCAAAACCTTGTTTTGATTACTTGTTTAGGGAAAGAGCAACATTAGAATATGCCTAAGAATCATATTTGCATGATGGGTGATGAGCCAGAGAATTACAGTTGGGGTAAAACGAAGCGGGTGGGGGACGCAAAACCTGAATATTCAACAGCATGTATTGAATCCGAAGCTGTTCTTACATTCCCATTCACATCTACAACACCGCCTGTGTCTTTATCTTTTTATTTATTTAGTTAGTTTCTGGCAAAAGGCACACTTGGCAAATGGAACTGCTGCAGGGATTTGTACTTTAGATAACTGCTAAATTGGAGTTTAAGTGTTTCATCTGATTTTAGTTAGCAAGTGTGGGAACTTGCCCTCAGAAGGTTTCTCCTTTCTCCCGCAATGTCAGCTGGCTCCTTTCTGGGTCTCTTCAGTCATGGGGTAACTTCCAGGAAGACATCTCAGGGCTCTGTGCTAACAAAAGCTTGAAGGAACAATCCTGATGCTTATTTTTTTTTTATGTTTCTTATTAATATTTTATTTTTTATTAAATCATAACTGTGTACATTAATGCATTTATGGGGTACAATGTGCTAATTTTATATACAATTTGGAATGCTTACATCAAACTGGTTAACAGAGCCTTCACCTCACTTATTTGTTGTGTTAAGACATTTACATTCTACTCTTAATAGATTTGACATATTCCCTTGCATTATGTACCCTCCCTGCACCCAGCCTCCCCCCCCTCCTCCCCTCACCCGCCTCTTTCCTCCTTCTGTCTGGACTATAGTTGTGTTTTATCATTCATATGAAAGTGTGGGTGATTATATATTGGTTTCATAATAGTACTGAGTACATTGGATACTTGTTCTTCCATTCTTGAGATACTTTACTAGGAAGAATATGTTCCAGCTTCCTCCATGTAACCATAAAAGAGATAAAGTCGCCATCATTTTTATGGCTGCATAATATTCCATGGTATACATATACCACAATTTATTAATCCATTCATGGGTCGATGGGCACTTGGGCTGCTTCCATGACCTGGAAATTATGAATTGGGCTGCAATAAACATTCTGGTGCAAATGTCTTTGTTTCAAAATGATTTTTGGTCATCTGGATATATGCCTAGTAGAGAAATTGCAGGATCAAATAGCAGGTCTACGTTTAGTTCCCTAAGTGTTCTTCAAACTTCTTTCCAGAAGAAATGTATTAGCTTGCATTCCCACCAGAAGAAGTGCTCCCTTCTCTCCACATCCACGCCAACATCTGTAGTTTTTGTGATCTGTAGGATTTTGTGATGTGGGCTACTCTTACTGGAGTTAGATGATATCTCAAAGTGGTTTTGACTTGCATGTTTCTGATGATTAAAGAAGATGAGCATTTCTTCATGTGTTTGTCATCTCAGAGAAGTTTCTGTTCAAGTCTCTTGCCCACAATGAAATGAGGTCACTTGTTCTTTTCTTATTAGTTTAAGTTCTCTATGGATTCTGATTATCAAACATTTGTCGGAATCATAACCTGCAAATATCTTCTCCCATTCCAAGGGCTGTCTGCTTGCTTTACTTACTGTGTTTTTAGGTATGCAGAAGCTTTATAGTTTGGTCAGATCCCAGTAATATATTTTTGGTGTTGCTTTAATTGCCTGGGGGGAGGAGAGCATCCTCCTCATAAAATATTCTCCCAGGGAAATTTCTTCAAGTATTTTCCCTGCACTGTCCCCAAGTATCTTTATAGTTTCATTCTTAAGTTTAAATCTTTCATCCAGTGAGATGAATTTTTGAGAATCAATCCATTTGATTGATGAGACTCAATTTTTGTTAATGGTGAAAGGTGAGGGTCCAGTTTCAGTGTTCTATAGGTCACCAACAATTCACTCAGCAGCATTTGTTAATATAGACTTATCAAAGATCAAATGATGAAAAGTGGCTGGGTTCATCTCTTGGTTCTCTATTCTGTTCCATCAAGTCAGCAACACACCAAGGACAACCTCCAACTGTTCCTCTCCTGTGCCTTCCTCCTGGGCTCTGCCTGTCCTGATCACAGGTGTTGGTCCCAGGCAGTTTTATTAACAATCAAGCAGACTGATGCTTCAGGGCATTATTTTTTGATGAAACACCAATGTTCCATGGGATAGAGAATTACAAGGTTAAGAGCAATTCCTACAGCTAAATTATTTTTGTCCTTTCATTAATTATTTTGTTTGTTTTCTCCATTATTATTTGTCAAAAGAAAATGCCTGGTTTTGAGGTTAAGTGAAAAAATACAGATAAATTAAAAAGAAAGAAAAATAAAACCCCAAATCTCACCACCCAGAGAAAGTTATTGTGCATTCAAATCAGAGATTGCAAACTGCTAGTTCATGCAAGTTAAAATTAGTTGTCAACATTTAAAAACAAGAAGTTTTAACATTTAAATCCAGATTTCCTTTTTTAATTTTTATTAAATCATAACCAAATACATTTATGGGGTACAAGGTGATGATTTGATATAAAATGTGGAATGATTAAATGCTTACATGATTAACATAACTATCACCTCACTTATTTTTTGTGGTACATTTATAATATACTCTTAGTTGTTTTGAAATGTACCCTTGCGTCATGGCACATCAGGTGAGATCCCAACAAATACCTTCCTATCTCCCTCACCTTTCTCTCCTCTCCCCTCTTTCTTTCTGGACTATATTTGTGTTTTATCATTTGCATGAAAGTGTAGGTGATTGGACACTTTTTCCCCCATTCTTGAGATACTTTACTAAGAAGAATATGTTCCAGCTCCATCCAGGTAAACATAAAAGATGTAAAGTCTCCATCTTTTTATGGCTGCATAGTATTCCGTGGTGTACATATACCACATTTTGTTAATCCCTTCATGGATTTGTGGGCATTTGGGCTGCTTCCATGACTTGACAATTATGAATTGGGCTTCAGTAAAAATTCTGGTGCAAATGTCTTTGTTGTAAAATGATTTTTGTTCATCTAGGTACACACATGTAATGATACTGCAGGTCAACTTT
>CAUYQV010004653.1:0-78432 GCA_963574575.1 Galagoides demidoff
AAACATGCCATGCTCATGGCTGGGAAGAACCAACATTTCCATGCTACCCAAAGGGATTTAATGCAATCCCTATTAAAGCACCATTGTCATACTTTAAAGAACTTGAAAAAATAGTACTTCGTTTTATATGGAATCAGAAAAAAACCTGAGTAGCAAATACATTACTCAGAAATAAGAACAAATCAGGAGGAATCACATTACCAGACTTCAGGCTATACTATAAATCTATAGTGATCAAAACAGCATGTACTGGCACAAAAACAGAGCGATAGATTTATGGAACATAATAGAGAACCAAGAGATGAACCCAGCTACCTATCACCATTTGATATCAAAAATATGCAGTGGGGGAAAGACTCCCTATTTAACAAATGGTGCTGGGTAAACTGCCTGGCAACCTGTAGAAGACTAATCCCCCCCCACCTTTTACCATTAACAAAAATTGATTCTCACTGGATAAAAGACTTAAACTTAAGACATGAAACTATAAAAATACTAGAAGAAAGTACAGGGGAAACACTTGAAGAAATTGGCCTGAGAGAATATTTTATGAGGAAGACCCCCCCTGGGCAATTGAAGCAACACCAAAAATACATTACTGGGATCTCATCAAACTAAAAAGGTTTTACACAGCCAAGAGCACAGTAAGTAGAGCAAAAAAGACAACCTTCAGAACGGGAGAAGATTTTTGCAGGTTATGCTTCCGACAAAGGTATGACAACTAGAATCTACAGAGAACTCAAACTAAACAATAAGAAAAGAATAAATAGCCCCATTTCTATGTGGGTAAGAGACTTGAACAGAAACTTCTCTGATGAAGACAGGCACATGGCCTACAAACATATGAAAAAATGCTCATCATCCTTAATCATCAGAGAAATGCAAATCAAAACCACTTTGAGATATCATCTAACTCCAGTAAGATTAGCCCACATTACAAAATCCCAAAACTAAAGATGTTGGTGTGGATGCAGAGGGAAGGGAACACTTCTGTACTGCTGGTAGGAATGCAAGCTAATACGACCTTTTTGGAAAGAAGTTTGGAGAACACTCAAGGAACTAAAAGTGGACCTACCAGTTGATCCTGCAATTCCTCTACTAGGTATATACCCAAATGATCAAAAAGTATTTTACAAAAAAGACATTTGCACCAGAATGTTTACTGCAGCCCAATTCATAATAGCCAAGACATGGAAACAGCCCAAGTGTCCATCGACCCATGAATGGATTAACAAATTGTGGTATATGTACACCATGGAATACTATGCAGCCATAAAAGATGGAGACTTCACATCTTTTATGTTTACCTAGATGTAGCTGGGTCATATGCTTCTTAGTAAAGTATCTCAAAAATGGGGAAAAAAGTATTCAATGTATTCAGTGCTACTATGAAATCAATTTATAACCACCTACACACTCATATGAATGGTAAAACATAACTATAGTCCAGAAATTAGAAGAGAAGAGGAGAGAAAGGGGAGTGGAGGGGAGATATGGGAGAAAGGAAGGTATTTGGGGAGACCACACCTAATGTGCATGATGCAATGGTACATTACAAAACTATTAAGAAATGAGTATAATTGTGATGGATTTGTTACTTAGTTCAATGTAAGAATTTCACATTGTATATTGAAGCAGTACCCTGAACCCCATAAACGCATCAGTGTACAAAGTTATGATTTAATAAAAAATAATGTTAAAAAATTCCAGCTTCTCCACTTTTTATTCTATGACTTTGTACAAATCCTTCAACCTCTCTGAACTTCAGCTTCCCCAGCTATAGGGTATAGATGATACATTTGCATACCTCATTGGGTTATATCAAAGACTAAAAGAAATACTGAATGTCAAGTACTTAGTACAGCACCCAGCACACAGAAAACAACACAAAATGTTAGCTGCTAATGGTACTAATCTTGGTACTAATGATGGCATGAAAAAGTCTACGGAGGGACTAGCCTCACTTGAAATTGGGGAGTCAAGGAAAATATTTCTGGAAAAAGGTAAAAACAAATCTAGGAAGTGCTAAGCGCTCATTACTCCCACGAGGCAGCCACCATAGAGAACTACAGCCCACAGACTGTTGCTGAATTCCATTCCATCTGCCATTTTTCAGCTTCTCTCTCATATTTCAGTAAGTCTATAGGGAATAGGGGCAGGCAGCTTCTGTTCTCTCTCTTCTTCTCTAATCTTCTTCTGGAGCCAAGAAGCAAAATGGAGAAGGGAAATAGAAAATACTGACGGTCTTGGAGGAGCAAATTTATACCAGGGGTGGGAGGCGAGAAGTGACGATGTTAGGAGAGAGATTGTGTATCCATGAAAAAATCTGGCAGGGACTGCCTGAGATAGGAAACCTGGGGCCCGCGGGGGGAGCTGTAAGGGAAGGGGTGTGGAGAGAGGGGACACTAAGACACCATCCAGGTGAATGAGCAGCAAGAGCCGCTCTGGGTTGAGGACCAAAGCTCTTGGGTCATCGGAAGCTCAAGCAGAACAAGAAGTCATGTAATGTGATCACCCAGCTCACTGGGTAGAGAAGTTGAGAGAAAGGAAGAGACAGACTGGAGAAGAGCATCCTCAAAAATGCATCTTGGACAACTCAGAGATGCACTCAAGGAACTCTATTCTAATCAAGGAATCCAACTCTCCATTGGCTAAAAAATGCTACCAAGAAATAAACCAAGGCTGGGAATGGAGACTCACATCTGTAATCCGAGTACTTTGGGAGGCCAAGGCAGGAGAATTGCCAGATACCAAAAGTTTCAGACCAGCCTGGGGAACAAAGCAAGATCCCATTCCCACAAAAATATTTTTAAAATATCCAAGTGTGGTGGTGCACACCTATAGTCCCAGCTACTTGGGAGGCTTAGGTGGGAGGATGACTTGGGCCCAGGAGTTGGAAGTTATAATGAGCTATGATCAGGGCACTGCACTCCAGCCTACAGCCTAGATAAGAGTGAGACCCTGTCTCAAGAAAAAGAAGAAGTGAATTAGTGAAATAAAATAGTAAAGAAACCAGTCAAGTCTCTGCCTGTGTTGTTTGGCAACATCTCCCAAGTACTGTTTAAATATAGCTTCTTTTCCCCATTGCAGTTATTTGACAAAGTCAAATATCACTTTCAAGACAATAAAAAAATAAAAACAATATTTGAAACCTTCCCCAAACTAAATTATATGGCCCACTCTCTAGATTGAGCAAACATCTTTCTTCTTGCTGAGTTGTCCTTTATTAAAATCTAATACTAATATGGGGTTAATGTGACAGCCCTGGGTACACAGATGAAGTTATAAAGGAAATAAGCTTTTATTACTTTTCCAAAGACAAAGCAATAACTTACAATAACAGAATGATGTTAAACTTTCTACCACATTCCACTCTCAGATTTTCCCTTATTCTTTTCACATATCACAAGAACACTTTCTTCAAAAAAAAATTAAGCTGCATTTGTAAGTTTACAATAGATAAGCAATCAAAAAGAATACCATATCCTTGGTGACATCTTCTAGAGGCAGAGAAAACTGAAATTATACCCAAAATGTAACCCTGTATTTCTTACTTTCAAGGATGGTGGGTTAGCTATTATATTGATTGTTACATGGTTCCTCTCTCTTTCATTCATTTCTCCCAACTAATTAGCTGCCAAATTCTGTTTTTCTTTTTAATCTCCCAAACGTCTCTCAAATCCATCCTCTCCATACAGGCCTTCTCATGTTTCAGATGCTGCCGTCTTCCCAGACGCATCCTCCCAGGCATTCAACCGAGACCTTTCCAAACCACGGGTCTAATCTCCTCCCTTCTCTGTTTGAACATTGTCAACAACTTTCCGTCCTTTGCAGAATGGTGTCGCTACTTTTTGGCATGGTCACCGCTCTGCCCACCAACTGTCTTATCAGTCTTCCTCGCCCTCCCTCCTTCTCTGCCCCCGCTGCCGCCCCCACCACCACCATTGTAATTCCCACACTTCTAGAAAGCCTGTCCTTCTCTAATCACTAATTACAACCGTGCTGTTGTAATCTCTGGGCTTTTCAAATTCTGTGTCTCGCGCACCCTTCCTTCCCATTTGTTGTACTTCACAAAGAGTTACACAGCTCTTACTACGGGCTGGGTCTTAGTAAATATGATCTTTGAAAATACTGACTCATTTAATCCTAATAACAACACCTGTGTGGCAGGTGTTTACTATTATTCTCATTTCAGATGAGAAAAACCTAGGCACAGATCAGTTAGGAAACTTGCCCAAAGTCACACAGCCAGTGAGCTGGTGGGGGCAGGGAGGAAGCTAAATTCAAACCCAGTCAGTCCAGCTCCAAGGCTGGTGCCTTGGAGAGTGACATGGCATTGTCACTCTGTTTCTCTGATTCCTTTATTTGGCATAATCTCCTCTGCAATGCTCTCTCTGACCACCAAGTCCAGTTGCTAATCTACCCCTCCTCTGTACTTTGTGAAGAGTCCCACTGCCTAACAACTACTATAACTCTTCTTCCCAATTTTTTTTTTAAGACAGAGTCTCACTGGGAGGCGTTTGTGGCTCAAAGGAGTAGGGTGCTGGCCCCATATACCAGAGGTGGCGGGTTCAAATCCAGCCCTGGCCAAAAACTGCAAAAAAAAAAAAAAAAAAAAAAGAAAGAAAAGAAAATGTCTTTGTTTTAAAAAAAGAAATAAAAGACAGAGTCTCACTATGTCACCCTGGGTATAGTACCATGGCGTCACAGCTCACAGCAACCTCAAACTCTTGGGTTTAAGAGATTCTCTTTCCCCAGCCTCCCAAGTAGCTGGGATTGCAGGCACCTGCCACAACACTGGGCTATTTTTTTGTTGCAGTTATCATTGTTTAGCAGGTCTGGGCTGAGTTCGAACCCACCAGCCTTAGTATATGTGGCTGCCACCCTAACCACTGTGCTATGGGAGCTGAGCCTCTTCTTCCCATTTTGGACCCTAAGATACCAGGAGGCAGACACCATAATTTATCATAACATCTCCAGCACGGGCACTGAATACGTGTTTGATGAATGGCTCAATAAGGGTGACAGCCTTATGATATATTCCACAGAGGGCACAAGGGGAAATTCTAAGAAAGTGTAACCTAAGGATGACTTGGTTATTTGAGCATTTCGTGTGTCCAATTAACATTACAGCTGAGCCACAAACTGGGAGGAAACTTTGCATGCATGTTGCCACCACTGCCTCGCTCTGGCTCTCAATTACATTGGCCAGCACTGCCCGCTAGAATGTTCTAGGAGCCTGGAAATACACCATATCTGCACTGCCCAGTAAGGCAGCCATTCGCCACATGTGGCTATTGAGCACTTGACTAGAGAGACCCAGGAACTGAATTTTCGCTTGAAATTCAATTATTTCGAATGTCAATAGCCCCATGGGAGCTAGCGGCTAAATACTACACAGTGCGTGTCTGAACCAGTTGCAAGTCATAAAGTGGCAGGAAGCAGGACGTGGGAAAGAGGAGGGGAGAGAACGTCCAACAAACTCTCAGAGCTGGGGAACCAACCTGCCCGGTATGCCTGGGCTGTCGAGAGGCCTGGGACCTTCAGTGCTAAAAACATTGACAGCCTTGGTGCCTAGAAGAAACGAACAATAGGTTCCACTCAAGAACTAAAGAAGTTAAAGCCGGAAAAAAAAAGTGGGGGAAAACTTGGGATTTACGGGGGATAAAAACATACCATGGGTGGGCAGAGGACGACTGTTTAGGTATCCCTGTGCTTTTCAGATTGCCAGCCATCTCCAGACCCTAACGCTCAGCTTTTAGCATAGAGATTTCAAACAAATGCATGCAGCTTGCTTTTACACCTGCTCTTTTTCAAATGCATGCGCTTTATTTCACTCATTTGTCTCTTCATCGGGGAAGTCAGGACGACAGCCCACTCAACCCCCTTTGATCTGCTATTTAAATATCCATTTTCATCCCATAATCTGTTAATCTCTCCAGTATCTCAGAGCCAGGCTGAATTAAGTTCCCAGATTGAAAACCCAACATGAAAGGCATTTCTTTGTGAGCAGCTCAATATAATGTTCTTCTAAATGACATTTACAATGTTCGGCTCAGTAATGGAATGATAAAGCAGGACACCCGGTGTTAGTACACATCAGTAAAAAGAACATTTTTTTTTATTAGTCAGAAACCAAAAAAGATAGAACAAGATAATTAAAAAAAAAAAAGTTTATTCCTGCTAGACTGCCACGGGAGTATTATGACTCAAGATGTAATAGTCACTGAATTCCTGTAGGAATCGAACTTCTTAAAAAGATATCAGACATCAAAGCCTGAGTCATGCCACATTAACCACCAATGGCCAAAGAAAAGTTTGAATGTCATGAGAAAAGTTAAATATTAGACTTCCCCTGCAACATTTAGACTCAGAGAAGGAGGTAGCGCCGTCGCCGGACCTACTCGTGTGCGTTCTTTACCCGCTTCCAGTCTGATGGCTGCTCCCCCTCTTCTGTTGCTATGGTGACCCAAATAAATTCTCTCCTGAGATTCTTTTCTCTCAGATGCCAGTGGGTCAGGTCAAGCAGGCGGGCAGGCTAGCAAATAACGCGCTGGCCCGCAACATTCTCACTCTCCAGGCGGCCACAAAGAGCCACTCCCCCACACATCACACCCAGTTTTGACATTTCCAAAACGATAATTCCATGGGACTGAGCGGCAAAACCAAACAAACAAACAAAAAATTACTCCAAGCTTGGGTAGTTCTTTTGTGTGGCTAGGCAACAAGAAGAATCCTTGCAAAAGGCCAACAGGAGGAGGAAGTGGAAAGGAAAGATTTCTCCCAATGCCTCCTTCATCATCCTTCTGTTCCTGGGTAAGACCTGAAGGATGGTGCTCAGCAGAAAACATATAAAACCCAGGACTCTCTCCTGCCTGGCCTCCTTAGAGCACTATTAAATAACGGTTAAATATGGTATTCAGGACTTAGAATGAGGGACTGGGGAGACAGCTGTGGAGGAGACAGATATTATCCAAAAAATCAGGAAGGAAAGCATTTGGTTCATAGAAAATATAAAAATATAGCTCCAGAAGAAAAGGACGTAGCACTTTATTTTGTATTACAGATACTATAACTTAAAACCTTCTCATGTGTGGAGACAGGCTCCCCTGATATGCCAGGTATATACCGCATATAGGACAAATATTTCTTGAGACAGCATTCTGACGAGCAGCATTTCACAATGACAGTATGTACCTAACAGGAAAACAAATAGATGCTACCGATGGTCCCTAAAAATCCAAGTGTATGAATTTTACCCAAAGACAAACAATATTTTGTCCTCCAAACTAGTGGAAGGCTCTTCACGGCACTAGTTAAGGCTCACTCTTAATGGTGAACTGGGCATTCTAGCCTGGGGCTGCAGGAAACAATAGTGTATATGCATTATCGTTTGCTCCCTGCCCCTTAGAAATGCCTCACCTCCAAGGCTGTAACCTCCATTTTCCAAACAATGAAGCTAAGACACAGAGGAACAAATAATTTGCCAAGAAGTGGTCCTGGATTGAATCCTAGCTCTACTGTCTGGGCCTGCATGCCCCATGCTCTGCTGTCTGTGGGGATTCCAAATGCACTTGGGTGAACTAGACCTTGACGAGGCACTTCTTATCTACAAATGTCTCTGTGTTTACCATTTGTATCTACGAATTCCTCCCTCTCTCAATGCACATGGTATCTCTCTCCCTCTCTCTCTTTTCTTTTGCCCAGTGCCTCCTAGACCACAGCATCAATACCCAGAGGTTCCCTGGGGAACTTGACACTCCTGGAATAAGACACTACTTCTCCACCAACTCTGTGGTCCAACACAGAGTTGAACTCTCAGGACCTGGGACCACAGGACAGAGGAAGTTTGGAACTGAGGCCAGAGAGCAGCCAGAGGCTACCACCTTCTAGGAGGGCTGATTCTGGGAGGGGTGGTAAGACCAGGAACACCAAAACCAGCCCGCCTGGACCTACACTTTCATTTCTGTGCCCTGGTTTCCCCAGACACAGGGAAAGGGAGTCGTTTGGCTGCTTCCACATCTGTACCCAGGCTCTCCAGACAGACCGTAAGGAGAAGGGGACAGCATGCTGAGTTGAATAAAGCAGAATGAGAAGTTTTGAGCACACAAATAACAATTACAATGAAGTTAGGGAGATTCAAAGAGAGAAGATGGGGTGGATCAGGAAAGAACAAATAAGCCAACACCTATCTGGTCAGGTTGGCACCTGCCCACCTCAGAACATGGGCCCCCAGGCTGAATTCCGCCATGGCCCCGAAACACTCCCAAGCTCACTCCTTGGGGGCATGACTCTCCTTCCTCTTGAGGGTCAGTGTGAGTGTTTTGTCAGAGATTTTTGAATATGATTAACCTTTTCTTATAAACCATTGTCTTCCCCTTCGTATGCTTTCAAAAATATATATGCTTGAGATTCTTTGGTCTTGAAATGCCTGTTGGATTTCTTAATGGCTATCCGTGCAGATGGGAATGACGAGAAGATATTTGCCTGGAAGGCAACTAACTTTTGGAGGGGAATACATCTACTCTCTATATCAAGGGAGACCTCTTTTAGACATCAAAGGGGTTATGAACATTCATATTCTTCCCCAAAGGACAGCTGGGAATCTTATAAGGAAAGAGTCCGAGCCTGACTCACTTGTTAACGTTCGCCGCCTGGGGCACAAAATGTCTCATCAACAAGACTTGGGGTTTTTTGTGACTGCCTCTTAAGTGGATTCGGTTCTTAACCTGGATTTCCTATTCTCCTTCTGCCTTTCAAATGATTTAATTCCTCAAGAAGGAAAATTATTTTTTTAGAGTTCCTCTAAATTAAATGAAGAGTAAATAAAAAGGCCTTAGACAAAAACGGAATAATTTTATTAGGAATATGATAAATGGGATAGGTTGCAGTAGCCTGAAAATCTCATTATATGCAATTAAGGAGCTACATTAATATAATTGTAGACTTCCTAGCATTTTAGCCGAGCACATAGAGTATTTACAGATAATTGCATCGTAAGGGGGGAGAATGCAAGCTGTGAGTCTGCCGCACACGTGACTAGCGGTGTCAAATTAAAACCTGGTTGGGTTTCTCCTTGAGTTATTAGCTTCGAAAAGCTTAATTTTTTTTTTTTATCTTTTTAAGATGGAAGAATGCACAGGCATGCAAACAAGATGTTGCCTTTTCAAAACCTTACCAAGCACAATGAAATGATAAACACCCTTAAAATACAGTCAGAGTCACTTGGATAACACTCATTCCAAATTTGTTCACTCTTTGAAACTTTACTGAACAAAGAATTTTTTAAAGCAGATTAATAGTATAAATAGTATTGCAGGGAGGATGGGTAGTGGACTTTTATGGGCCCCTTGGATACGTGTTGTTTGCGTGAAAATAATGTTAAAATTGCAAAAGACCCATTGAGAGACAGAGAGGTAGCACAGGAAAAGTATTCCACTAGGCTGAAAGAAATCTGAGTTCATATTCTATTCAGGGGATAATAAATTATACAATCTTAAATTTAGAAAAAAGGAAACTCTCTAGATCTGTTTCCTCAATTATGAAACTCAGTTATTAAACCAGATATGTCTCCTCACTCTCTAGAAATTCTTAAGATGTTATGTAAATGTTGAGACAGATCCTTGGAAGATAAATCCTTTTTAGCTACCAGGTTGAATAATTAATCTGAGCCTGAAATAATTCCATATTTATTTATTTTTAATAGACTTTTTTTTTGGAGGAGTTTTAGTTTCACAGCAAAACTGAGCAGAAAGTACAGGTATTTCCCTTATATTTCCTGGCCCTGTATGTGCATAACTTCCTTGACTATCAACATCCCCACCAGAGTGGTTCATTTGTTATAAGCGATGAACCCACACCGACGAGTCATTATCACTCAAAGTTTACATTGGGATTCGCTTTCAGTACTGGATAGTCCATGGATTTTGACAACTATGCAATGACAGGTGTCCACTATTATAGTATCATGTAAAAGATTTTCCCTGCCTAACAATGTTCTATGCTTTGCCTATTCATCCATACCCCCTTCTAGATCCCCAGCAACCACTGGTATTTTCACTCTCTCCATCACTTTGCCTTTTCCAGAATGTCATATACTTGGGATCATACATGTAGCTTCTTCAGATCAGCTTCTTTTACTCAGTAACATGCTTTTAAAGTCTTTTCATGTCATCCCATGACTCGGTAACTCCTACCCCTTTCACACTGAATGATAGGCGTGTCTTCCATTGTCTTTATGAACCACAGTTTATCCACCTACCTCCTCAAGTTCACCTTGGCGGCTTCCATGTTTGGGCGATTGTGAATAAAGCTACTAGGTAAAAATGCCTGGCAGGTTCCTGTCTAGAGACGAGTTTTCAATTCCTTTGGGCAAATACTAAGGAGTCTAATTGCAGGATAGTATGGTAAAAGTATGCTTAGATTTGTAAGAAACTCCCAAACTGTCTTTTAAAGTGACTATTATTTTACATTCTCATCAGCAAAGAAGAAGTTCCTGTTGCTCCACATTCTCACCAGCATTTGGTGATGTCAGTGCTCTGGATCTGGGCTATCCTAATGAGTGTGTAGTGGTATCTCAGGCCTATTTTAAGGTGCATTTCCCTGATGACATGGAACGGACCATCTTTTCATGTGCTTTTTGCCATATGCATATCGTCTTATGCATAGGTGTCTGCTAAGGTCTTTGACACACTTTTCACTGGATTGTTTATTTTCTTATTGCTCGGTTTTTATAGCTCATTGTATATTTTGGATAGCAGTCCTTTATTAGATATGTCTTTTGCAAATATTTTCAGTCTGCAGCTTTTTTTATTCTCTTGACAGGGTCTTTCACAAAGCAAAACAATTTTTAACTTTAATGAAATCTACCTTACAAATTCTTTCTTCCACGAATTATGCCTTTGGTGTTAGACCTAAAAAGTCATTGTCAAAACCAAGGTCATCTAGATTTTCTCCTATGTTATCTTCTAGGAGTTTCATAGTTTGGCATTTTATAAAACATTTACATGGGTGATCCGTTTTGAGTTAATTTTTGTGATAGGTTTAAGGTCTGTGTCCAGATTTATTGATTAATTTTTTTGCATGTGGATGTCCAGTTTTCCCAGCAATACTTTTTAGGAAAAAAAAAAACTTATCTTTTATCCATAGTATTGCTCTACACTTATTTTTATTTTTTTTAATTTTTTAAATTTTTTAATTTTTTGAGACGGAGCCTCAAGCTATCCCCCTGGGTAGAGTGCCATGGCATCACAGCTCATAGCAACCTCTAACTCCTGGGCTCAAGTGAGTCTCCTGCCTCCACCTCCCAAGTAGCTGGGACCACAGGCGCCCGCCACAACGCCCAGCCATTTTTTGGTCGCAGCCATCATTGTTGTTTGGTGGGCCTAGGCTGGGGATTCGAACCCGCCACCTTAGGTGTTTGTGGCTGGCGCCTTAGCCGATTGAGCCACAGGCGCCGAGCCTACACTTAGTTTTAAATAGTTAAACTTTTCATTGCCTTAGATTCACCTGCCCTGAGATATAGGAGGCAGTGTAGAGAGAATGCTTATGTTTCCCCCACATTTATATGTTGATGTGCTGTCCTCCAATATGATAATATTAAGAGGTGAGACCTTCAGTAGGTAATTATGTCCCAAGGGCACAGTCCTCACATCCTTATAAGAGGCCCTAGAAGCTCCCTCAATCTGTTTCCCCCAAAAGGGGGTTCTCACCAGACACTGACTTTGCTAATGCCTTGATCTTGGATTGCCCAGCCTCTGGAATGGTAAGAAATAAATTTCTTTTGTCTGTGAGCACCACAGTGTATGCTGTTCTGTTATAGAAGGCCAAATGGACTAAGACTATACAGGAATAAGATGGACCAGACAGACACCTGTGGTGTCTTAGGGACTGTGCTGGCCATTTTGATATACGCTGAACATGTTTACAGTATGGGTATATTCTGCTGGGAAAAAAATGGTTTGTGCAGTGCTAATTTTGCATTAAAAAAAGTTATAATCATTTTAAAGTTATTAACTTAAACATGTGTCTAAGACCATGGTCACGACCACCTCTATCTGTTGAGTACCGGGTTCTGCATTGACTGCATTGGGTCATGAACCCTCCCAATCAGCCTCCAGGGAAAGTACTATTATTATCCCCATTTTATAGATGAACTAAGTAAGTCTTGGCAAAGCTGAGCAATTTGCACAAAGCCACCCAGTTCGCACTTGCAGGAGTCAGGACTTGAACACAGATCAGACTCAGGAGCTAAAGTTATGTGCAAATCAGTTTACATGTGAGCTCAAAACAGAGGTTATTCCCTTTCCATTGCCCTCCCATCATTAAAGAAGTCAGAAGAAAGTAGATATATAATAGACACCTCTATCTAATTTTTCCTGCTGAATTCATGAAAAATAAGTAACTGAATCCAAACATAGTCCCTGCTCCTGCCTCTGAAAGATGGAAAGCAAAGGTTCTTGCTAAAGGGCTTGGATAGAAGCTATTAACAAGAATAAAATCTCAAATGATAGCTGCCCAAAACCACAGAGCAATATATTTTCACTCATAGAGTTTATGGAACATTCATTCATTTTCTTTAACAACAAGTTTAACTTTGCGGGAGGCAAGTTGTGTTATAAAATCGGGAGGAAAAAAAAAAAAAGAGTCCAAAAATGTTGATATGATTGTCTATCTAGCAAAAGGGAGACAATTTTCAGGGAAATAATTGGTACATTTTCCCACTGCATTATATTTCTCAAAACATGTTACTGTGGGAGGAGATTAGCTTCCCCTTTCTTTAGGAAGAAAATGACTTGTCTCCTATAGTGAATAGAACTGTCATTCTGAGAGCTCACAAACGCTAACAACCTTGGGAGGTTCAGTGTGGCAGCATCTAAAAAGCAAATAAAATAAAATGAAGAATCCAGTAACCAAAGAAAAACAGGTCATGAAAGGAAATACTGGTGTAGGACCCTTAAATGGAAAAGAAAAAGAGTCCTGGGAGTCTGTATGATGTCAGAAGTAACAGAATCGTGATGCTACAGTGAAAGAAAACAAAAATAAATCATTCTACGTTAAAGTCACGTCAATTAGTTTATTTTTCTAGATTAGGCTCTGAGAACATCAGATTAAATATAATGGAGTCTATTCTGTTTTTCTAAAAATTCAGTTGCATGAGGAAGATAATTAATAGAGCTGACCACTTATTTAGACCATGGATTTTCAAAATAATAACGTTGGGAGCCGGAGATGGGCTCCCTACTAGCTGAAGAATCACACACACTCCTTCATGTACTCCCGTATCCTTGGTCCCTGTGGCCCTGATGGGATTAGATCAAGATTCACTGACGGAGAATAATGGCCAGGAGACCACAGAAGGATCCTGGGTGAGGCAGGTGTCCTGGGGAGCAGTTATGAAAGAAGTGACTGAGGTTTTGGCAGATGGTGGCAGTTAAGAGAAGTTTGGGTCAATCCTGGTCTCCCTTTTTCCTGTCAGAAAAACTTCTCAAATAATGACATTTTGATGACAGCATTTTAATTTTGCTGTTTTGTCACCAAATCAAAATCCCTAACTGAAAAAAACGCATATTTTTGTCTGTCAAGATTTAGATAAGATCCTTATTGCCCTCAGTATATTCCCAACTACTTGTTATCACAAAACTGGGGGCAGGGTCAATGGGTAATTCTGCTATAAATCAAAGTGGCTGTTGTTTCTTAGAGGAAGGGTATTTTCTTTAAACAATGACTAATGCTGGGCGGCACCTGTGGCTGAAAGGAGTAAGGCGCTGGCCCCATATGCTGCAGGTGGTGGGTTCAAACCCAGCCCCAGCCAAAAACTGCAAAAAATAAAAAACAATGACTGATGCTGTTCTCTAGTTCACAGACATGTAGATGTTAAAGGTATAAGTGTCTTCAACAAATGTCCTGAAGCTTTGCGCAAAAAGAACCTTCACAAAAACCACCATAGAGTAATACATGAATACTGAGTCTTTACTACGCACCAGTACCATGCTGAATCCATGATATATGTGAAGCTATTTGCTCTTCATAATTCTATGAAGTGTACTCTTAGCTTCCTCATTGGAAGATGAAAAGACAGAGCATTAGAGAGTCTGAATCCTTAGTCAAGATGCAGCTGGTAATTGATCAAGTTTAGATTTAGTAATTTTTTTTTATTAGAAGCCTGACATTGTGAATTTGAACTTGTTGGGTGTTAGATACTTTTGTAATCTTTTTTTGATCTTTGTTCTAGGATGTCGTTAAAATACTTGGAGAAGGTTCGGCGCCTGTGGCTCAATCGGCGAAGGCGCCAGCCACGTACACCTAAGGTGGCAGGTTCGAATCCCCAGCCCAGGCCCGCCAAACAACAGTCATGGCTGCAACCAAAAAATGGCCGGGCGTTGTGGCGGGCACCTGTGGTTCCAGCTACTTGGGAGGAGGAAGCAGGAGACTCGCTTGAGCCCAGGAGTTGGAGGTTGCTATGAGCTGTGATGCCATGGCACTCTACCCAGGGGATAGCTTGAGGCTCCGTCTCAAAAAAAAAAAAAAATACTTGGAGAAGATTGGATTCTTTTAGGTCACACTTTTAAGCTTTACTAGGCAGGACCAGAGCAGTATTATTCAAGGGCTAATTATTTTGCTCTATTAAAGCAAAATTCCTCCCCACATATTACCTAATGTCCCTTGAATTATGAGATTTGCTATTCCAGCTAGGGACAGAAACTGGTACCAGCCCTGTGTGAGATCCTATTCTTGGCTCTCTAATCCTTTCTAATCCTTTCCTGGTGATTCTGTTCCTACCCTTGCATAGTTACCTAAAGTGAATGTGCTGAAGGGTACTCAGCCAAAGACTTGAGTGGACACTCTGTAGATCTCCATAGCTTTCTCTCCATTCAGCTCTCTTCTCTGCAACAGTCTCCCCTGTAAGCTCTAACCTTGGGCTGTCTGGACTCCTCACTCTGTCTCCTCAACTCAGGGAGACCACTCTGCTATGTGTAGGGTCCCTTTTCTACACCTAAGCCCAGAAATTCACTCCAGGTAGTAAGCAAGGACAATTACAACACTCCCTTTATGCCCCATCTCTCGGGGATCACTGTCCTTCATGGTCTGATATCCAATGTCTTTAAAGCTGTCATTGTCATATATATCATGTAGTTTTCTAGGTGTTTCAGGAAAAAAAAGCAAATCTAGTCCCTCACACATCATCTTAGCCAGACACAGGTCCACAGGCTCAGATTTGAAGCTAAGCAGTTCTGTTTTAGAACTTGAGCCCATTATCACTACCTGACCTATAATGAAATAGTCAGAACCACAGAGATTCAATGATTTATAAGGCATACACCATAATAAACCAGATGTCTTTCCTGATCATACATTTCTTCAGAAAACACCATTATTTGTAGAATAACATGAGGGAGGGTAGGAGAAATAGATTCAGTTCCATAGTCTAGTCCTCTGTTAAATATTTTCCACTAGGTTCAACTACCAGATTTCTCTACGAGGAGTGATCACATTTTCTAGTCTCTGGAAATCATCCGTAGACATTTTAGGAAAAGTGCATGGAATATTTTTTTATGCTCATGAAGCTCACATCGCTGCAAGCATAGCTTAGGATGGTGCTTACTGATATCTCTGACCATAGGAAAAAATCTGAGCAACGCAGATATAGCTCACATTTCCTATAGATCTATTCCTAAAGAGTTGTTCTTAAATCAAATTTGAATAAATTCAATGATTTAAAATGCACCAGTAAAGCTTGCTGTTTAAAACAATAGCAATCTTTTTGAGAATTAAACCCCCCCTTAGCTGGCATGAGAATTAAACTCCCCGTTAGCTGTCATGAGAATTAACCCCCCCCCCTTAGCTGTCATGAGAAGCAATAGAGCATCATGATTAAGAACATAGGTTTTAGAAATTGGCAGGCCTAGGTTCAAATCCCAGCTTACTAGTTTTATGACCTTGGTCAAATCACTTAATTCATCAAAGCCTCAAATTCTTCTTCTATTAGATGAGGATGATACAAATTACCCTCTTGGGTTGTTGAGAGGATTCGGTAAGCTAATCCTAGTAAAACTGCATAGCATGAAGTCTGATGCTTGGCGCAAAATAACAGTTAACTATCATTAATATGCTTATTTAGAAAAATGAAAAGCTCACACAATCATAGGAAATGAAACATAGGAAGCTGTCATCTCTAGTTAAAAGTCTTTCGGACCACATGCTGGGGTTTAGTCTAATTTTAAATTATATTAGAAGTTAGACCACCCAACATTTTCTTAAGAGAGTTTTATAATTAAAATAATTCATCCTAGTATCACTCTCTTTAAATTTTCATTTACTTAATGTCATTCATAAATACTTATGTGCCACAGTAACTAATTCTACAGTGTTCATATCATCGGATATTACTAGATAACTATCTCAACACATCACACTCTTTCAGTTATCATCTCAAGCAATTACACATCTTCATTTCTTTTCATATTTCTAACTTGCATGAATCAAATCCATTAGTACTAACCAATATTATCATTTTCCATAAATACACTTTTTTAAAAGTATAATAATTGAGAGAATAGACGCCTCAAAATAATAGGAGGGGGATATTTTCAATATTCCTTTTAATCTGCTCTAATTCACACATAAATGTATCGTATTTCAGACCAGTGATTTATTTATGAAAGTGGGTTTGAGCTAAAAGAATTGGGAACACTTCTACACTCTGGTGGGAATGCAAACTAAAATGTTCCTTTTGAAAAGATGTTTGGAGAACACTCAGAGAACTAAAAATAGACCTGCCATTTGATCCTACAATTCTTCTACTAGGTATATGTCCAGAAGGCCAAAAATCACACTATAATAACGATATTTGTACCAGAATGTTTATTGTAGCCTAATTCATAATTACTAAGTCATGGAAGAAGCCCAAGTACACATCCACCCATGAATGGATTAATAAATTGTGGTATATGTACACCATGGAATATTATGCAGCCTTAAAGAAAGATGGAGACTTTACCTCTTTCATGTTACATGGATGGAGCTGGAACATATTTGTCTTAGCAAAGTATCTCAAGAATGGAAGAAAAAGTATTCAATATACTCAGCCCTACTATGAAACTAATTAATAGCTTTCATATAAAAGCTATAACCCAATTATAGCCCAAGAATATGGGGAAAGGGGAAAGGGAGGGGAGCAGAGAGGGGAGGAGGGTGGTGTACCCTTACAAGGGTACATGTGAAACTTACTAAATGTAAATATAAATGTCTCAACATAATAACTAACAAAATGCCATGAAGACTATGTTAACCAGTTTGATGAAAATATTTCAAATTGTATATAAAACCAGCACATTGTACCCCAGACTGCATTAATGTATACAGCTATGTTTTAATAAAAAATAAATAAATAAATAAAATAAAAATCTTCCTCTTGTTAAAAAAAAAAAAAGAATTAATCCAGGAAGCCTGGAAGATAAAGTATAATTTTTTCATAGTTTTTTCTTAGAATCTTCTAATGCATCTGTTTGAGAATCCTAAGTATATTTGGAGTTGCCTATACTTTTACGTAATAAATCTGTCAATTCTAAGTATGTTTGGAAAAGGCATGTGCTTATATATTCACAAAGTCTAGAAAAGGCTATCCATGAACATAACTGTGCAACTTGGTAGACTATTTAAGAGCTTGATGGTTGTCAATGGTATAAAACATGAATATTTATGATATCTGAATACATCTTTGTATAATATCTTTTCCCCTGTGATTCCGACATTTTTTAATGCAACCCAAATGTAAAATGTCATCACCTTATTTAAATAGCCTCCAAATCAAACATTGAGATGGTAAATGAAGGCAAACTTCGTCCTCACTTCTGAAATATCTTGTCATCAGACAGATCGTGATTTTACGTTCGTGGCCTTTCTAGCATCTAGCAGACAATAACAGGCTCACCCGAAAGCCAATTTCAATTAATTCAAGATGGAAAATTTCATGTGACACTATCAAACACTTTACCAAAATTGAGATAGATTGCATCTACAATTTCACATTACTTTTGTCTACTGATCTTGTAGCACTATCAAAAAAAGCAATCAAGTTTGTCTGGCGTGGTTTGCTCCCTTTAAAGTCCTATTTAATAATGTCCAATATCATTATCCTTCTATGTCTCATCAATGCTCACAGATTTTCTATTAATATTCATCCTGTTCTTTTACTATAGGTTGACTTTGCTTTTGGTAGATGATTGCTTCTGTGGGTTATTCATTTTTTTTAAGAACAACAATAATCATTATCATTAGTATAATGTTCCAGCAATTATCTCCCATATTTGGGTTAATAAAGGGACTCAAATCAATTCTACAAATACTTATTGCACATTTACTAATTGTTTCTTATCTGCTAGGCATTGTGAAGAAAGTGGACCTGAAGGAGACTTTCCTCTGGAAGCCACTGAACTCTCTAAAGAGATAAAATACGGAGTAATGGGGATTCTGCATTCATTAGTACCCAGTGTTTTGTAAACTCTAGTAGGTTAAAAAAATACATTTACTATGAAAATTAAAGCTTTCCTGCCTTCCATTTAGCGGTTCCTGATTCCACATTTGCATTTTTAACAAGCACCCTCAGGTGATTTCAGCCTAAGTATTTCTTAGACTACCCTTGAAAAAAACCTGATCTGGACAGTCAAGTATATGTATCATAGGATCAGAAAAGAGTTCAACCATTGTAGGTCAATATCATACAAAAAGACTTCCCAGCAGAATCAGGACTTTAGGGATTAATTACAGAGTTCTTACCGTATTACCTGAGAATGTGCTGGAAACGCTTTGAAACAGACTTGATTCACAAAGGCAGACAGTTTCCACACACCGTAATTGTCTTCTCTTCATGCAAACCAATTAGGCAATTAAGGATTGATAAGTTACTGACTAAAGTTAATACAGGCAATAAAGGAGCAATAAAGTTAGAGAAAGTTGTAATAACCTACCCATGCAAAAATAAACATGCATCCCTGTCAAAGGAGCTAAAACAAGTTCATCACTGGGGAGCTTTTATCTGGCTTCATTTCACGTGACATACATTCCAGAACTTGGGAATTCATCAAAGTTTTAGTGACAATTCAGAAATCCATACTTAGGGATAATTTCAGAATCACCAAGAGATTTTTGTCTTATAAATAAGTCCTGAAATACTTCGTTGAAAGCCTTCTGATTACTCTGGATTCATAAGGGGTATCAAAAATGATTTGGATGCATATAACCGTCTTTTCACAAATATTTCAGACTAGTCTACCATGTTATTCTATTCCTTGTACTACTCATGCAAAACCAGCAAATTAGTCAGGGTCCAAGCAAAAAATAAATAACTAAATATATATATACATACATACATACATATATATGTATGTATGTATGTATGTATAGTATTTAGTAAAGAAAGAATTGAATCCTGGAGGGAATTTGTTACATAGGTGATGAAAGAGATGAATAACCCAAGAGGACAGTAAGGGACTGGAGATTAGCAACATAGGAAGACTCCTCCCCTAAAACGAAGGGACAAGGGAGGGGGTGGGACAAGGGAGCCCCACAAATACCCCCCAAGGTTGAAGTCAGCAGAATGCCCGCTGACATCCAGCCCTGGGCACGTAGGATGCGGAGATCAGGTCAGAGCAGGAAAACAGCAAGGACGGGGTCTAAGAGCAAATGAGTCAAGGACTGTCTAGGAAAGATCGTGGTGGGGTGGCGTGGTTATTAGTAGTATTTTTATAGTGTTTCTTTAACACAGAGAAATCTAGTTTGCACAGGGATTTTGAAATTTTTATAAATTCTCAATCCAGTGCTTCAATTATTCAACAATTCATGCTGCCTTCAAATAAATCACATTTTATCCTTTTACTCTTCACCAGTCCAGTTTCCCATGAATTAAAATTCAATGCTTGAATAAGCTTCATTATTCTTTTTATGGTATTACTAAACGTGAATCCTTTGTTCCTACTCATCTCTCTTCCCTATATATCAGGAGATGTGCTTATATCATTAGGGATATTTTCTAAGTGTCCAAATGCCTTCATCTTCTTTTTAAATGTACATTTCTAAAAAACAATCTGGTATTTGAACCATTTAGAAACCATAATTTTGTTCCCATCTGCATTCATGGATGGAAGTTTCTAATAACCTGCTGGAATAGGCCTCCAGCAGAAAGCCATACATCAGCTCCTTCAGCCCATTGACCTAGTCGGAAGCATGTGCTCAGAAATAAATTTTGGTATTCCCCCACCCAGAAAACTCACTCATATTATTTACGCACTGAATGGAGCTTTCCATTTAACACAGCGCTTTGCACATGGTATGTGTGGGTATTTGCAGACATGTGTATAAAAAAGATATACAGAAATGTCTTCAAGGATGAGACACAAACTCAGCTGTAGGACCTGGCGCTACCATCCGTGTATTTCTGCATAAACGCAACACATAAATGATTTAACACTTACATAATCACATTCTCAGAGTACATCATTCCCTTTTGCCACCAATAGTTACCCAGATTCCATAGGTTATATTTCAGTTGACCCTCACTTCTCCTTAATACAGCAGTTCTCAACCTGTGGGTCGCAACCCACAGGAACTGTATTAAAGGGTTGCGGCATTAGGAAGGTTGAGAACCACTGCCTTAATACCTATTTTCTAGTCTCATCAGATCAGGCTCTGCACTGACCACTCAACACTTCCATACTCAGCATGCACATGGTTTTTCTTCTCGACTTTTCCCTAAACTCCACTAGCCATGACCTCTCTACTCCTTAATTCCCTATCTAGGTCTGATGTTCTGCATGGAATTCACCATCACCCAATCCGGAGGGATCCTTTTCCTTCCTCCTGAACTGCTACTAGACCTCATGTCTATGGTTTATCTGTCTGTTCATTATCACACATATCCTCAAAACTCCTTGAAATTCCTCAGAACAGGACCTGTAGTATTTGCATCCTTCAAATATGTTGGAATACTAAGCAAAGAGCAGATAACCAAAACACATCCACAGAATGCCAACTCAAGTTTCATAATCAGTTTTTAAAGCCACCAAAAGATGATGAAGAAAAGATTTAAAAACAGGATGATGCTATAGTAAAAAAAAATCTAAGAGATCAGATGAGAGAGATCAGTGACCCAGAGAAGCAGAAATAAATCAGTTTCAGGTATGCGTCATTGAGCTCCTCCAAAGAAACTTCTCATTCATTTTAGGGAAGTTTCTAAGGCATTTTTTCCCTCTGGAAAAAAAAAAAATCATATCCTTACCTTCACTGATGAAATTTCTTTTGTTTTAGCCAGCAATATATTTTTGCTGCCTTTCACATCTTGAAAAATAACTCTGAGGAATTTTATCTCATAATCATTCTTTGTTATCTATCTTCCATGCTGTCTTAACTCAGTTTCATTAAGAGGATCAAATCTAAAGCCCATCTGCAGCTCTTATTTTGGTGTTCACTAAATGTGATTTTAAAATTCAAGACTCATGATATCATCATTCTCAGAGCCTCCTGAAGGTCATTAGTGATAATTAAACAAATTGGCTTCCCCTCAGGGTGTTCCCTTCCCCACCCCCTGGACCCTAACATGATGGTCTATTTCTTCCTTTAAACCTTCCAATAGCCAATAGGTCTTCAACTTAAAAAACAATTTTCTCCCTGTTTCAGTTATTTTTGTACATTTGCTTCTTCATTTAATCTTCAGGGTCATCTCAATCCCCATAAATCTAAACACAGCAATCAAATGTCTCATCTCCTTAAAATGTCTTGCCACAGGTTGGGCTCAAATCCCCTCTCCTGATTGATTGAGCAATTTAAAAGAAAGATGGTGAGCAGAGGAAATTATATCTCCAGAGAAAAGGCTGTTTCATCAGAAACATGGGAGTGAAAGGACAGCTCGTTGTTTTTGTTTCTGGAAGAGTTTATATTTTAAACTTTGCTCAAAAATGCTTTTTCTTCTAAAAAAAACAATTTTGTTATTTTGGTATAAGATATGAACATCAAGGTTTGGATATCCTATTTCAAATATTTCATTTAGTAAAATGAGGCTTCTGCTAAACCTGAAGTGGACTTAGTCTTACCTACACAGACAGCTACGATAGCACGTAAAACGTCTATCTGCAGTGGGCTTCATGCTAGAGCTCTCCGTTTCTATGCCCATTGATTTTTTTCTAAACAGATGCTTAGTGAGCACTTGTGATCAGCAAGGCATTGAACTAGGTGCTTGTCTTGGTTCGTGTGCACTGCTCTGTGTATACCAAAATACCTTAGACTAGTACAGTAATGTACAAACAAAAGAAATGTATTGCTCACAGGTCTGGCAGCTGGGAAGTCCGAGATCAAGGTAATAGCAGATGTGGGGTCTGGGGAGGGTTTGCTCTCTACTTCCAACATGGCACTTTGTTGCTATGTCCTCAACATGGCAGAGGGGGGCAAGGTAGCTTCCTCGAGCCTCTTTTCTAAGTGCACTCATCACTTCCCATAAGCCCCAACTTTTAATACTATCACCTTACATTTAAAAGCTCCAGCATTTAAATTTTGAGGAGACACAAACATTCAGGTCATAGCAGTGCCATAGGGACAACTAGAATTAATATGACCTAACCTTGGTTCTCAGTAAGATAGGTGTGATAGACCTGGGTGCGAAAGCAATATGTGGCAAGCAGTATAGAGGACTACCTCATTTTATTACACTGTGCAGATAATGCATTTTTTACAAATTGAAGGTTTATGGCAACCATGTGTTGAACTTCACTTTTTCAACAGCATGTGCCACATTTTGGTAGTTCTCACAATATTTTATATTTTTCATGATTATCATATCTGCTAAGGCAGTGGTTTTCAACCTGTGGGTTGCAACCCACAGAAACTATAATAAAGGGCCACAGCGTTAGGAAAGTTGAGAACCACTGTGCTAAGGCAATCTGTGATAAGTGATCCTGGACAATACTATTGCAAATGTTTTGAGGTGCCGTGAACTATACTCATAAGACACAATGAGGATATTGTCTTATAACTTATTCCATAAATGTTCTAGGTGCTCTGAGTGCCCCACTGACCATCCATTCCTCCATCTCTTTCTCTCTCCTTGGGCCTCCCTATTCCCTGAGCCACAACAACACTGAAATGAGGACAATTAATAACCTACAATAGGCTCTACATGTTCAAGTGAAAGGAAGAGTGACTCGTCTCTCACTTTAAATCAAAAGCTAGAAAAGATTCAGCTTAGAAAGGAAGGTATGTCAAAAGCTGAGACAGCTAGACAGACCTCTTGCATAAACTGGCCAAGTTGTGAATGCAAAGGAAAAGTTCTTGGAGGAAATTGAAAATACTACTCCAGTGAACACAAGAATGATAAAGAAAAGAAAGAGCCATATTACTGATATGGGAAAAGATTTAGTGGTTGGGATAGAGATCAAACCAGCCACAACATTCCTCTGAGCCTAAGCCACAGCAGGGACCTAACTCTCTTAAGTTACGTGAGAGTGGGTGACAAACATTAGTGGGGTGATCAAACTAATGATTACAGCATCATGAATGGAGATAGTGTTCTAAAGATACTGTATTCCTAAGGGGATTGATGTAGACCCAACAATCAGGAATGTGATTTGGGGCTGAAACCTTAAGGATGGATAAGAGGTGACAAGGCTGAGAGCATGAGGAAAAGCATTCCAGACATGGCCGAAGAATGAAAACCTCCTTTGGGAGTCTTCAGAGGGAGAAATTATTTTGGGGGGCAGGAGTAGGCAGAGGGGATAGAAAGGGTGCATCCTGAAGGGACTTCACTAAGGGTAGCACTTCATCAAGCAGAGATGGCAGGTAAGACATTGCAAGTTAAAGAAGGCAGAGGAAGGCCAAGAAGAGGAGCTTCAGGGTGGGGGATAGGGGGAATAGCACAATTTAGTTAGGTGGTACAGGGAATTCAGAGAAGAGACCAGAAAGAAAAAGGAAACCCCAGACATGAGGACATCACATACCTGTACTCATTACTTTTTTTATTTGTTTGTTTTGTTTTGTTTTGAGGCAGAGTCTCATTCTGTCACCTAGGCTAGGGTACACTGGTGTCATTATAGCTCACAGCAGGTTCAAGTGGTCCTCCTGCCTCAGCCTCCCAAGTAGCTAGTGCCACACCCAGTGAATTTTTTTTTCTTTTTTTAGAGATAGGGTCTCACTCTTGCTCAAGCTGATCTTGAACTCTTGACCCATGCAATCCTCTCGTGTTGGCTTCCCAGAGTGTTAGGATTACAGGTGTGAGCCACCATGCCCAGCCAGGTTTGATTTTTTTTTTATGCATACAGTGAAAAATCACTGGGGCAATCATCCGACTGAAATCGTATTTTAGGGGAATTGATCTGAATTTGGGAGGTAGAATTAGGAATGGAAGGGAAGATACAGATGTAAGAGTTGTCACAAAAGTAGATCAACAAAATGAGTCTTTTAAAGGTTTTAGGTATTCAGAAGCTGTAAAGAAATTTTATTTCGAGAAAGAAGACAAAACTAAGATAAACTGGAACACTTCTTCTAGATGTTATGCTAGGAGCTTCTCATGAACTGTTTTATTTAATCCCCCCAAATCCTCAATGTGGGTTTTATTATCCTTTGTACACTTAAATATTCTTAATATTATCCTTATGTATGTGAGAAATTGAGGCTCAGAGGAGTTAAGTAACTTTCTAAAAAGCAAGATGATAAGTTTTAGAGCCAGGATCTGCCTCTAAGCTTATTTGACTTTAAGACAAAAGAACACTCTAAGATATTTTCTTCTTATTTCCCAACTCTTACCCCGACCCCCATTCCTCAGACTCTATTGACATTCACAAACCTCTGCAAACCTCTGATTGAATATGAGACATTCCCAAAGGGTTCCCCAGCCAATGTCACACATATTCATCTATGAGATAAGAGAGAGTAGGTCTCTAAAACAACATGCAAGTAGAAGGGTCTGGTGGGGTGGGGGATAATCCATATCTAAGCTGCTGGGGCCATCTTGCCTTGAAATTGCAACAGCAAGGCATTTTCAGGACACAAAAACCAGTTAGTCAGTGGATCCTGTATATGAACTTTCATTTTGTTGTTTTTATTTTCCCTGTAGGGATTGAAAGATGAAGAACTCTTGTTGAAGCTCGTAACTTCCTAATTACTTGATTATTAGCAGTGAAAATCTGATTTTCCAAGTTGTGTAATGGTCATGCAATAAACCACTGTGCAGACTAAGGCTCAGGTCTCTAAAGAGTTGACTGATGTTGTGGTTACTGTTATTTCCAAAATGGAAACAGAAAGCTATGATTATAATATTGCCTGGGATTCCAAGTCACCCAGTGAACAGGTAAAATGCCTTTAAGACTTGGATAGGCATCAAGGAGGAGATTGTTATGTAACAGGTCCTTTTTTTTCCTCCTAACCAGTCTTTGTCATTCCAGGAAAATATAAAGTTGATTATTAAGCAGAAGGAAAAAAATGAACCAATTATTGAGCATACTGCATTATGCTTAGAGCTGTTTTCTGTCTCCTGTTACCACCACTGGCTGTGAATTTCAGCATTAATTATGTAGGGGCTTCAAAAGTATACTGATAGGATAATTTGAGGCCATTATAACAAGTATCTCCACTCTAGCTCATTGTGCTTGGCAACAAACAGGAAGGTAAAATGCAAAGTAGCCATAAAAAAGGAGAAGGAACAAATGAATAATAAATAGACAATTTTATGTTAGTCATGGGAACAATGGGAACCCATCCACAGATAAACTTCACTGGCCATGATTCTCTGCCAGGTTCATCCACAAAGCAGTATTGCCATTAAGAAGGAGAAGTCCAGCAGATGGCTTTACTTCTGAACAGTCACTGAAAGGAAGCATTTCAAGAGGACTTGGCCATACAGCACACTTGGAGTAGTCCTACGAGGAGGTGTGGCTTTCAGGGACCTGTGGAAAGTGGTCCCTTCATAAAGGAGATGAAAGCCATCAGATAAGGTGTTTGAAATTTTGACCACATCTTGAATTCTGCCAGCAGCTTTGTGCCCTCTCCCCCTTCCTGCTAGAATGGGGGCAGCAGCTCACTCCAGTAGAAAGCCATCCCCTCTGAACACACTTGGGTGTCTATCTCTTCCCACATTCTGGTCTTCCTGGTTATTACCGCTCTCTTCTCAAGGTGCCATTGTCTGTTCTTTCCTTTCTCTCTCTCTCTTTTCTCAATAGTATGTCACACCCTCAAGTCCCTTCCGTATTTAAAAACTAATTTCATTGACTCTGCATCCAAACTTTAGCTGACAATATTTCTCTCTTGTCCCTTTTCTGGGGACCCTTTCCTTATTTCTTCACTCTTCATTTCCTTTAAATCTGGCCCACTACTTTGCACTCCACAGAAGCTGATCTTTGAGAGCCCTACTGTCTCCATGTTACCAATGATCACTGTTTGGTTACAACTTTCTTTCTTTTCTTTTTCTTTTTTTTTCTTTCTTTTTTTTTTTTTGTTGAGACAGATTCTTACTCGGTCACCCTGGGTACAGTGCTATGGCATTATAACTCATAGCAGCCTCAAACTCCTAGGCTCTAGAGATCTCCTGCCTCAGCCTCCCAGTAGCTGGGACTACAGGCACCCGCCACAATACCCAGCTAATTTTCCTTTTTTTTTTTTTTTTTTTTTAGTAGAGATGGGATCTCACTCTTGCTCAGACTGGTCTTGAACTCTTGATCTCAAGGGATCTGCCCACCTCAGCCTCCCAGAGTACTGGGATTACAGGCATGAGCCATGGTGCCCTGCCTAGTTATAATTTTCTGACCTTTCAGCAGCATGTGACACTACTAAACAGACACTGTGGTCACTTCTCATCTTCTACTGGCCTTACATTATAATTTGGATATTTCTTTGGGCTCTGAGTAAAGCATTCCTCTCACTTAAAGGAGCCCAGACACCTGTGATTTCCAGTAGTATCTTTAGGCTAGTGAGTTTGTAGTTGTTATCTCCAGATCAGAACTGACTTCTAAGACCCAATAACTCCAAGGGTCAATTGGACTTTTCCACTCAGTATCTTATAAGTATCTTCAATTCAATATGTCTAAAAAAGAACTGAACTTTTCCCCACAAAAACTGCATCTATTTTGGCAAATGGCATAATCGAGTATCTACTCCCTCAAGTCAGAAATCTAGGAATAATGTTGAGCACCTTCTCTTCTTGTCTCTCACCATCCACATTAAACCATTCCTTAGTCTATAAATGTATTCCATAAATGCTTACTGAACCAATCATCTGTGTTAGAGATGTGGGGAAAAGATAGGCAAATCCCTCATGGAACTTAGAGTTTAGTTGGAAAATAGTAGCCACTAAGCAAGTACAGAAACTAATGAGAAAGCAGGAAAAAATAGAACAGGTTGAAAGATAAACCTGCTTGGACTAGATCTGGGGAAAAGGAGAAAGAGGCATATGGCCCCAACATGTTTTGGAATATAAATTTGAAAGATTTTCTTGACAGATTGGATAGAGGCATTAAAGAAGTGGTTCTCAACATTCCTAATGCCATGGCATTAACTTTAATACAGTTCTATGGGTCACAACTCACAGGTTGAGAACCACTGCATTAAAGAAAAGAGTGAAATTAAAGATTCTAGGTTTCTCAACTAATATCTACATGGATAGTAGTGCTGTTGACTTGGGTGATGAAGAGAATTAACAAGTCAGTTTTTGGTGTATTACATTTGAAATCTCCGTTGACTTCACATGGGCTTGTTAGGTTGGCTGCTGGGGCCATAACCTAGAACTTAAGGGAGAAGTCCAAGTCTGAGATACAAACTTATAAGTCAGCAGCAAATAATAAAATCACCTGGAAGAACAGTATAGATGCACACTAGAGAGAGAGAAGGGAAGTAATCCAGGATCAACCTTCATGAGTTCCATCACAGCTGGTGAAAAGGAAGAAAAAACAGTTCAAAAGACACAGAAAGAAGTAGATTACAAGGAGGAGAAACAGATGAAAACAGATATAGAAAGAGAAAAGTAGATATAAAGAAAAAACAAAAAAAGATGTAGTCACAAATGTCAAGAGGTCAACTATGCGAACACTTTTGAATGAAAAGAGAACAAAGACTCAGAAACTCTAAGTCTATGACCATGACTGAGGCAGTGTCAGAGGATGATGAAATCATAAAGCAGAAAACCTATAACTCCATTTTTCCAAATGTCTCCCAAACATACCTAATTCATTACTTCCTAATTCAAGATTAAACCCACTACCATCAGTCACATGTATTGCTTTGGCACTCCTTGAATTTATTTGCCACCCCACTTCTAGAAAACTCCTGCCCCAAACCAAATCTGAGCATGTCACTTCCCTGCCCCAGCTAGGATCCAGGCCTTACCCATGTTTCTGACAGCCCCACCCTCTGACGCCTGCCTGCCACTTCACTCTCAGTCCATTCCCCTCTCCCATTCAAATTCAGAGCATCAACCATACTGAACGTCCAAGATTCCAGGTACACCCAATATGAGGGACATTCCAGGGTCAATTCTGAGGCAGGGCAGAAATAAAATGAGAAAAGCCCATGCGTGTGAGCTCCAGGGTGTGTGTGAACCAGGTAAGTGTTGTACAATTGAACTGACTCTTCTTCCCTAGTCTTGCCTTTTTCTTCAACCCAAGTCACACCTCCCACATCAGGATTATCATCTCACCTCTGTTGACACCACATACGATCAGGAAGGAACCTGAAGCTACTCGTTTTCTGCATACCTTACAACATTGGACCTTTTCCAGAAGAGCTATATATACACTCTTTCTGTTCCTAAGTAGATGGTAAACTCCTTTAAGTCAGGGGACATCAACACACCAAGAGGACGGACACCTGTGTTTGAATCCTGGTTTGTAAACACTCTTTGCATCTCAGTTTCTCCATCAGGAAAGGTGATAGAATGATACTGTCCTCGGATGATTTTGAGGATTCCATGGGATAACAACTGTAAAGTGCTGGCACAGAGTGAGCAATTCCATTATTATTTTGATTGCTAATATTTTCCAGACCCTAGAGTTCTTTACACAGTGCTGGGCACAGTGTCCGTGCCTAACGAACACCAGTTGGCTACCTGATAAATGTTATTCATCAGCCATTTTCCCATGACGGTTATGGTGCATTCTTCAAGGACAAGACTGCCTACCTCATGATTAATTCTTTCTTCCTTTTTCCATGTTGAGTTATGTAAATCGAGTTTGTACATTTCACCCTTCAGACAGAAGTGGAGTGGCTCTAATTTGATCTAACCTAAGGTGGTGGTGGGGGGAGGGTGGAATACAGAAGCCCGTAGAAGTTAAAACTTTCTGGTATAAAAGAAACAGCAGGCTACCTTATGTTTTCAACATTAGCATTTAAGTTCACTGCAGCTGAACTCAATTCGTATCAGTGGAGATTTATATCAAACAGTGGGAAGGCAAGTCATATCCTACTGCTGTCTTGCAGAATTATCATCAGGAATGTAGCCAATTTTAGCACAAATAAATGGTAGTTAGGGAAGTAACTCGTATGATCAAGTCCTATAATGGTCATTCTTTGATTTAGAAATATGTTCCAAACCTGTCACTTTGCATGAACTTGATTTTCAAAGGAAAGAAGGAAAAAAAAAAATACATGCCTTCTCCAGTGGGAATAGCACGATATGCAATAACAAAGTTAAAAAATTCTGCTCACTGCTTTATCATTTTATGTGTATAGAAAATAACTTTAAGTGGTAGATGCATGCTTAAGGATTCAATTATATACAACGCGACTGCTATCATTACAGTTACACATCACTAAAGCGAGACACTCCTAAAACTGTCACCGTGTTGGCAGTCAAAAGACAGCTGAAACACTGGTTTGAATTTTATCTCTTTTATTTCCTTTATAAAAGAGAAGTGCTTTGTAAGAATCACATGTGAAGAATGGAGTAAGAAATGGGTTTGGGGAATGAAGTGAAGGTATATTGCTAGCAGGAAGGAATCTCAAAGATCATCATTTCAAGCCCCTCAGTTTGCCAAGGAGAAAACAGAGACCCAAAGAATTCAAATAGCCAGCTCAAGGACACAGGCAGTTGGGACATCTAAGTCTCTTACTGCCTCTAAGTAGTTGCCAAACCTGGCCAAACAGCAGTCCTGGGGGAGCACACAGGTTCCTAGGCACACAGACTCACAGAATCTGAATCTTTGAGAGTAGGACCCCAAATCCTGCGAATTTAAAAAGCACCCAGGTGATTCAGATGCCAAACATCCTAAGAACAAACACTGAGCTATGTTGCCCATGACCACTGGCTGGACATTCAACTTGGAAATGAGGGGAGGTATCACCTGTTTATTTTCTCCAATTTATTTAGCTATATTATTACAAAATTCCACATTCATAAAGGTCATTTTCTACTAACTCATCTATTTACATCTACTCTAATAGCAGTTAGGCTTACCCAGTTCTTTCTTGCTTTATAAAAGTATTACATGTGTATATCATCATGTTCCCCTCCCACAATATATCTTTTATTTCTCCTGATATGGAAATTGACATCTTAATTACCTGATAGTCCTACTTTTTTATAAACAGTGGGGTACATATAAAACAGGTGGAACCAAAAAGTATATCTATCCCCCAAACAATCCTATCCAGGGTATTAACTTGCCTGCCTTTTCTTCTATAGTTGACTAATACAGTGCCTGCCATGGGAGCAGCCTTATCCAACAAAAAGAACTTCAAAAAGAAATAAACCCTCTCCTAAACATAAAATATGATGGATCCAAACCTGTTTCTCCAGCCCTGACCTTTCTTTGAAGCTCCAGACTCATTTATTCAAGTGTCTACCAGACATTTCCACCCCGATGTCCCCCATGAGTAATTCAGACTCAACACGCTCCCAACCAAAGTCATCATTTTCTCCCAAATCTGGACCTCCTCTGTGCTTCTTCATATTGGCTAATCAATCTAGTCACCCACGGCAAAAATCTGACAATTTTGCCTGTATTTGCTGGAATTTATGGAAGTTTTAATTGCAAGTGAAAGAAATTCAACTGGAGCTGGCTTGACTAGTAAACATAGTTTATCAAATCACTTAATTGCAAAGTCTACAAGGAGATTCTGTCTCTAGGTATGACTGGACCTAAGCTAAGTGATTTTATCAAATTATTCGGCTGCTCTTTCCCTTCTCAGTTCTCCCCCACTGTTGGCTCCTTTCTGGATGGGGCATGCCAAGCTAATGTCCTTCTGGCTTTCTAATTCCAATGAAAAATGTTCTCCTTCCTAATCATTTCAGGGAGAATCCTGGTTTGGTTGGACCGACTAAGTTCAATGCCTGCACTTGGCCCAATCACTATGGCTGAGATTGGCAAACTGTGACTGTGGCACCGTGCGATCAGGGAACGTACTGAGCACGGGGGAGGATTAGTTACCCAAAGGAAAACTGGGATGCCATTTCAAAACAAAAAGAAAAAAAAATCATGGAAAAACAGCGTGCAGGCAGAAACATGAGATAGCGTCCCTGTCACCTAGACTCCTCATCTCTCTTCACCTCTTGAGCCAAAGAATTGCTTCATTCCAGTGACCCTCTATCCCTGACTGGTCTCATATTTGTCTCTTCCATTTCTCTGACCAACTTCAAGCCCTCAAGTCTTTGAGCCCTTCAAGTCTCATCTGGAATTGCAATGTCCATTCTTCCAGTTCTGTACCTGCCCTGCAATTGAAATCCGATCATGGTATTTTCCAGCTTACAAATCTATCAAGGCCTGACTATGAATAATACGAAGATCAGGCTCTGTATCTTTCCAGGATGTTTAAGGCTCTCCAGGATTTGTCCTGCTTTATCTCTCAAACTCCCCATCATAGACCAGAAGGAGGCTGACAATCTAACTCCAAAAAAGAAAGATATTTCCTGACTTCTTCCTTGGCATCAGGTTCTATGCAAAGAGCTATTTGTGCACTCATAAAATCTTATTACAATCTTCATTTTACAGATGAGAAAACCCATCCTAGGAGAGGCTAAGCAAATTACCCAGTCACACAACTAATAAGTGCTGAAGCCAGTAATAGAACTCCGAGAGGGTTCTAACGTTTGGAAACCATCTATGATGCTATCTTGCTATACTAAATGAACCCCCAGTTCTCCTAACTTACCACGTCTACTTTCCCCTGCTGGCGATGGTCTTCTCTTATGTGGCTTACTGGTCTGTGCAACCTCAAGATCCACCCAAGTGCCTCCCTTGTTGAAGAAGCCTTTACTGACACATATAAGCCCAGCTTATCACCTTCCCCTTTATTATAAAAAGTGGTCACTCATGAACATTGGAAACCTAAAGGTTTGAGACAGGCGTCCTCAAACTCCGGCCCACCTAGGACATTCATCCAGCCCACTGGGTGTTTTTGCCCCCCTGCCTGTCCTACTTAGCAGCCAACTTGTCCCAGGGCCCGCAGTCTGGCCCTCCAATGGTCTGAGGGATAGTAAACTGGCCTCCTGTTTAAAAAGTTTGAGGGCCCCTGGTTTAAGATAATGGAATGATTAAATATATGATGGTCTATGGTAGAATGCCAATATTGTAAAAATCATGTTTTAGAAAAAATTGTAATGACTTGTCTCCAAACCAGGTGACTGAGGAAGGGAGAATAGAGTACAAAGTGCTGCATAAAGCACATCTCTATCTTCAGAAAATAGTCTGCACCCAGAAAGGTGCTATATAGGCTGGCTGGTGCCTGTAACTCAGTGGTTAGAATGCTAGCCCCCTGCACGGGGGGTGGTGGGTACAAACCTGGGCCTACTTTACAAAAAACAAAACAAAACAAAGGTGATATAGTCAAAACATAAAATAGGGATTAAAAGAATAGGCTTTAGTATCAGATAGAAATGAGTCTGAGCTCCATCTTTGCCACATATTAGCCTGAAACCTCTAGAGCTACATCTCTACCTACAGAGAAGCAGAGACTAGAAGGAAATATACCAAAAGTAACAGGATGGTACTTTGATTGATGTCGACTTTCTTCTTTATGTTTTTCTTCTTTTTCCCAAATATTCCGCAATGCATATGTGTTTCCTTATCTATATTCTGATCATTCCCTGCACTAATATGCTGTGTCTAATTTAAACTTTGGGCCCCAGGAGCAGACACCGCATCGAATCATCTAATTATGCATCCCGCATCCGAGCCCGCATGGCATCAGTGTTAAATGACCGGCTGGTTAGCGCCGTCACAGCCACGGCGGATCTATCGGGCACACTTCGGAGGTCTTCTTTTGAAAGAGATAGTCAATTTCTGACAATTTAAGGGCTGATTATCTAGTCTTAAATTATCTATATCCTTCTCTTCTCCAACATTTCCCTCCTGCTGGCCAAATTTGAAGGTTTCGTGGCTCCTTAATGTCGGCACCATGACAGGAAGAGGAAAGCCAGAGTGATGATATTGTAATCAATCAGATTGCTTACTCTGCGGAACCATTGATCATTACATTCCCTTTAGAAGCTCCAGCATGAGAAATTTCTTTGAAAATGTAATAGCAGGGGGAAAACTTTCTCTCTCCTAAGAAAATACTCTATTTTCTCTTGTATTGATAAAACTAGGCAGCTTGTGTTTTCACCTTCCGTCTTGGGTATTAGAAGGCTTGCCATTATTTATTGCCCTGTCTTCCTCCTCTCCTTAAATTTGATTTTCTTGCTAACTTTCTTTTTATGCTTTTTTTTTTTTTTGCTAGCAGGCCTCACAGTTTTTTGAAAGAGTTGGGAGAGTTCGGGTAGAAATAAATTCACTTAAATAAACACCAATTATGAAAATCTGTGCTAAAAATATTCATACCTTACATGTTGTTTTGCATTTTTTTTTTTTTTTTAGCAGTTTCGCATGTATGAGCTCACCTGTTTCTCTTTGCCCTCTAAGTAGACAGGCAGCCATTTCGGACACAAAAGTGGACAAAAAGCCTCTAGGAGAGTTAGAAGGCAAGACTATAGGTTCTGGGGCTAGATTAGCTGAGTCTGAATTCTGCCTCTAGTCTAGTTCTACCTCAAGCCCTTGGATAAGTTGTTCAATATCCCTGTTCCTCAGTGTTTTTTCCTGTAAAATGGGATGGTAATAATAACTGTACCTGCCACAGAGGATAATTGAGAGGATTAGTCCCTTACACAAAGATCAGTGCCTGATTCATAGGAAGGATTCATAAATGTCTGGTAGTTTTATACTGATGTACTTGTCACTGAACTTCTGCCTTGACCATCTATCTCTCTGTATTCTGGTCTTTTGCACTTTGTCAGCATTCAAACCCTGTTGGACTGAGATCTGCTTTTGCCATAGATCAGAAGAAATGATTTCCTAAAGAAAACCAGATCAGAGGAAGAAAAACATCCTTTAGGATTTTTTACTCCATCACTAAAAACACATAAATGTCATCATTCCGTGCAACAGTTAATACAGGCTTTAGTACCAGACAGCTGGACCACCCTTGCCACTTGCTAGCTGTGAAGCCTTGGCCAAGCCCCATCATGTTCACAGCCATATTGTCCTCCACTATAAAATGGAAATAATAATGGCTCTTCCCTGGTGTGGTCATTATATAAAGCACACAGCACAGTGCCAGGACCATAGTAGGCCATCAATAAATGAAAGTGTGATCACTGCTATGTTGCTGTTCTTATCATTATACAGTAAGTCAGTGAACCAAAAGTGATTAAACTCAATTTCTTATATTTTTTATTTTAGACTTTTAAAACAGAATTCCTACTTTATCCAAGTGAGTTAAAATGACAAAAGATTCACTGTAGTTGGGATAAAAAATTGGGCCCCCCCCAACACAAAGTTATTTTTTAATTTTCCGCCCATGTTTCTGGCTGATTCTAGTGCTCCCTATATCAGTGTTTTGTTAAAGAGTAATTTGAGCCTACTATTTTTTTTTTTTTTGCAGTTTTTGGCCAGGGCTGGGTTTGAACCTGCCACCTCCAGCATATGGGGCTGGCATCCTACTCCTTGAGCCACAGGCACTTCTCTGTTAAGGAGTAATTTAATATAGAATTAATTCCTTTTGTTATATAGAGTCCCAGAATTATGTGATGAGTTCAGACCTCAAAAGCCTTTTATATCCAGGGATAGTGAGACACACCCTGTAGTCCCAGCTAGTTGGAAGCCCAAGGTAGGACAGTCACTTGAGCCCAGGGATCTGAGGCCAGCCTGGACAACACAGTAAGACCCCATCTCTAGGTTTATAAAAAAAAAAAAGTCTTTTTTTTCTCACTGATTCTGATTGCAAATATTGGAAAAACATAAGGTTTAGGTTTAGATTTTGTAGTTAGACATGGCTTTAGAATGGGATGGTGGGTTATACTACATATGTTTGGATATTGGAAGGGATTAAGTCTAATTATCTTCAGTAACTAAAATCAACTTAATTACCTTTATACTTGGCAACAAGATTGTATTAAAGGACTCCATCCAATATATTTCTAGAACTACCTCTTAAAAAAACATTATGCTGAGAATACAGGTAGGCTTCCCTTGAAGAAAATCTAAAATGCAAAGCTCTAAACCTATAAAGCAGAGAGAGGGTGGCTATTTGCTTTCCAAAAGAGACTCTGTTACATGAAAAAAAAAAAAAAAAAAAGCTTTATTCCAAAATCAAGCTTTATGTGTATTGTCAATGATTCAGTGGTAAGAAATTTGATTTGCACAGACCGCAAAATGGAATAATTTGCGAAATTATGCTTATATCTAGAGTGAATAAAAAGCCCACATTTTTTGACTTTGATGCCATTATGTTCATCCATCTTCCAGCAGATCCCTATAGTTCAAAAATAATAATCAGTCTTGCTGTATTGGTCTTTCCCGTTTTTAAGTAGGTCTGGTGATCTCATGTATCTCACTGAGACCGATGTGAAAAATGCACTGCCCTGACAGCTCGTATTAAGCATCACATAGAAAAAGCATAATTAGCATTTCTGTGCTAATTAAAAGTGATGCTGGTTTAGTTCCAATATCATGCTTTTAAGTGGCTGATGTCTCCAGAGAACAAAGTTGGGGGAAAAAATGCATTTCAAACAGAAAAAACCCTGTGCAAACTTTCTTAAATGATCCGGATTTGTTGCTGTTGTTATTCACATCTCATTATACTGGTAGACTTCAAGATGACTTCTTTTAATCAGTTTAGCATTTCACTTTTCCCCCTTTGCAAGCGGTAGAAAATTCAAGATGTTTTTCTGCTCCTTTAAATTCTTTGACCGTCTGCTATCACGCAAAATTAATTAAGGATTTACTAAATAAAGAACATTCCATGAAAGAAAAGAAGCAATTCAGAATTTTCAGGGTTTTTTTAATATATATATACAGTGCAAAGTACATAGTGTGCTCAGCCACTTTAGACTCTCCTACAAGTGAAAATTTTAAAGACAAATACCACCTCCCTGAACGCAACCGTTTTTCAAATAAACAGATGATTGCCGTTGATTAAATACTTTTTTCAAACGTAGCCCAATTATTCGAAATCACAAAGGTTCTACATGGTGTTAAATCTGATTTTCTTTCCAAACAAATGTCGGAGGATCACCAAGAGGTGGGGAGAGAGGGACGCTATTGTTCCACCACATTCCATTCCCGTTAAATCAACTTGATATTCGCGATAAATTAAGTCTGCACTGCAGGTCAGTGAATTTCTATTAACTACTTATTATGGAAGAAAGGAAAGCGGCCCAGTCAAGAACTCTTACACATCAGCCAAAGCAAGCTGTCACTCTGTTTAATTTTTACAATAAATGTCCCTCAGTCTCACACATAGGGAAGAAAAAACTTCTCTTGGCATTTAAGCTCTCATTGCCAATGAGCATTAAGGTAAAGAACCAGCCGAGATTGATTACTTCTCCTGATTTAAAAAGCTAGAAAACTTTGGATTTTGCTAAGATTTTGCTGATGTGTAATGCAACCGTTTTAAAATAGGCCTCTAGGGATTCTGAGAGCATGGCTGCCTTGCTGAGCTTTCGAGTAGCTGTCCTCCTGATCCCAATCCATCTGTATCTACTGGGTCAAATCATTGCAGAGTGGAGGTGAGGCCTCTCCTCGGGGAGAATCTCCCAAAGAGAAAATGGTTCAAGTTCTCTCCAGTGGGGTTAGATGAGAGGGGACTAGAGGAGAGCAAACTCAGAGAGGATCACAACTCCTGAGATGCTAGAAATAGCTTGGGCCACCGAATTCATTGGGTGCTAAACCCCATGGGTATGCCTGGGCTCCTTAGATAAGAAGGAGTAGATACGTTGGTAAAAAGAAACTAAGCAGGTAGGCCTAAGTCCTTCCTGTCCCCAGCACTGTAGAGAATAAGAAAAATGGGGACAGGAGGCTTCTTGCTAGAAAAAGAAGCCTTCTTGGAGCTATACCATCCACCCACAGTGCAGAGGCCACATTGCCTTCTATTACTTCCTAAACTGCCACCAGTTCAGATCATCAGTGATCAGATCTGCACCCCAGGAAGGAGACCAAAAAAAAAATGAAAGACCAAAAGAATAAATATTTTTTTTTAATTACAATAAAGACAGAAACACAAAATCATTTGGAGCAAACATAAACATTTGTGAAGAAAAAGAAATGATGATATAAAAGACAATAAGAACAATCACAAAATGAAGAGTAAAAGCACTATCTGTAGGAAAGTCAAAACAAAGGCCAGGATTTTTGCAAATAAGCAATTTTGGAGATGACATTCAAGAGTGAATATTTACTTCTAAGATCCAAATTAGTGACTTGAAAAAGCAAGTGTAAGAAACATATCGAAACACAAAGTCTAAAAAGATGGAAAATATATATATATTTGTGTGTGTGTGTTTGTATATGTATTTTATATATACAGGCCAAAAATATACACATTTTAAGACAGAAAAAACTGTATTAAATTTGTAATACTCAAATCACATTTGACTTCTGCAATTATATGAGGGGGTCAATATGACTTGTATTCCTCTTTTGTTATTGGTATACATTGAGTTTTCACCTTTGAAATACTCCCCCTGTCCATATGGTGACCATAGTGATATTCAGCAATGATGTATGTAGCATTTTCTAAGATGAGTTTGTGAACTTAATTGTCAGACCTCTTATATTTTTTGGATCCTCTGAATGCCCCTACACACACACACACACATAAATAGAAATATGAAGAAATGCAAAATATAAAAAGTTAACAATATTAAGAGAAAAGAAAAATGATTTGGAGGACAAAGCCAAGAACTCAGAATTATTTTTTTTTTCAGAAAAAAGCAGGAAGAGATGACACAGATAGTATGTTTATACAAATACTATGTAATAGAGAAAAATTTCTCTGAACTGAAAAAAAGACTTAAGTTCACAGAATGAAGGGTGAAAGTTCAGTCATGGACTAATAAGAAAAAAAACAAAGAACTAAGACCATCCTAATAAAATTTATGGATCCTAAGGTTAAAGAGAAAATTTAACAAACGTTCAGACAGACACAAAACAAAACAAGTAACCGTGAAGGAAAAAGAGTAAGACAGGCACTAGACTTCTCATCTCCAGCACCTAGAACACAATAAAATAATAATTACTGGACCACTGAGCAGGAAGGACTGTAAGAATTTAGATAGGGTAAGATAGAATGTAGAAATAGGGGAAATGTCACTGTTCTAAGGACCACTGTATTAGAGTGGGGTAGAGTAAGAAAATAGCACCTGATTTTTCAAATAATAATAGAGAAACGTGTATAAACTGATAAGGACAGGGAAAGGAAAGGTAATTGCTAATGGACTGAAATAGTACAGTAAATCTTACAAATAAACAAGAAGAATGGAATGATCAAACCAATTACAATTAGGATAAGGGAAGAGAAGAACAACATATATCATAAATTAAGAAGAGAGAAATAAAATCAGGTCATTACAACTAATGGACCAAATTCTCCCACTGCATGAAAGAAACTGTCAAATTGAACTACAAGAGAAAACCTTGAGTTAGGCAGTTAAAAAAAATAGTCAACAAAGTGATTAAGAAAGGTTTAAAAAATATATTGGCAAAGACAAAGGCAAAATTATTATTAATATTAGATAAGTTGGAATTTTTATTAAAAGTCCTAATCAGGCTAATAGATATTTATTAGGTTTTGACAAAAGCTATGATTAAGGAGATACAATAACTATATATAAGATGACTATATATATAATTCTATATAAAAATTATTATTAATAGAAATGCAAGACCTTGATAAAAATATAATTTTAGTATTAAACAGAAAATATATTCGAGAACATAATGTAACTCAAAGAAAAAGAACATTATATAACTTAAGTTCATAAAAAATAAGTAAGGTCAGAGAGAAATTGCATAGTACAATTTACAAACTAGAAAAAAAAAATACCCTACCATTAGAATAAATCAGTAAGAGGCTAGGCGCCGTGGGTCACACCTATGATCTTAATACTCTGGGAGGCTGAGGTGAGTAGATTACTTGAGCTTAGGAGTTTGAGACCAGCCTGAGCAAGAGTGAGACCCCATCTGTACAAAAAAAATAGAAAAATTAGCCAGGTGTGGTGGTGTACACCTGTAGTCCCAGCTATTGAGGAGGCTGAGACAGGAGGATGACTTAAGCTCAGGAGTTGAAGCTGCAGTAAGCTATGAGGTTGACACTGCACCCTGCTCAGAGTGACAGAGGGAGACCCTGCCTTTTAAAAAAGGGGGTGGGGGAGAGAGAAAGCAGCAGTGAGATCTTATAGTTCTCACCTGACATTTTTACTTAGTGCTTTCCCACTGGGGCAATACTGGCAATTTTTATGGAATAGTAATTTGGTGGACAAGCCTGCCTTGTGCACTGCTATATGTTAACTCATTCCTATCTCCCAGGTACAAAATAACATTAGCATCTCACTAGCACTAAGATAACCAAACATCAGCAAACTTAAAAATTTTCTGATAACATATCATTTCAGGGGTATTTAAACTATTCTAGGTCATAGGAAATGAAGGAACTATTACTTATTTGAATCTAGCTTTACTATTATACTAAATCACGATAAGATAGTAGAAAAAGGAAACACTAGTACAATCTCCCTTAAAATTGGCCCATGTTATCAGATAGAAAGATTTAATACTATGAAACTATCTGTATTAACATATATTTATAGATCTATTTAATTTTCTATGCAACTTCATTTAGAGCTCATGATATTTCTAAAACTTTGGCTATAATGATTGTATATTTTTATAAAAGGATAAATACCTAAGAACCCTAGAGAAAAGAATTTTTAAAGAGTAAAGGAAAAGAGACTTGATTTACCAGCTGTCAAAAAATTCTACAAAGAGAATATGTTATTAATTTGGAAATAGAAAATTAGATATTTAGAACAGATAGAAAATCAAGAATTAGATACAATCAGCCCTCAGTATCCATGGGTTCTACACCCACAGATTCAATCAGTCACAGATCAGAAATATTCAAACCCCTCCTCTAAAATAACAATAGACAATAAAAATTTAGTCTATACTTTTATTTTTTTATTAAGTCATTTGTACATAGATCATGAATACATTTATGCCATTATGGGATTCAATGTGCTGATTATTCGTACAAATTGGAGTGCTTATATCCTACTAATCAACATAGCCTTCAAGTTAGATCTATCAGGTGTAGAACACAAATGTCGTAATGCTGTAATTGGGTAAATGAGGTGAAGTCTATCCTTTTATTCTCAATTGTGGGCATTCTTCCTTTTCTTTCTTTGGGATGCTATGCCATCTTGCTGCTCTCCTCTCTGTCTTTCTATCCCCCAGATATCCTCTCTCTCTCTCCTCTCTAAGGTAAAACAATGGAAAATAACACTAAAACTATACAGTATAATAACAATTTACACAGCATTAGCATTGTAAATTCGATTATATGGAGAGATGATTTAAACTCAAGTATACAGGAGAATTTGAGTAGGTTATATTTATATAAGGGACTTGAGTAGCCAGAGATTTTGTTATCCATGAAAGGTGCTGGAATCAGTGCCCTTCAGATAATAAGGAACAACTATCCTTAACTAGCAATATGAGGTTTTAATATATAAAACAAGTAGCATTTTATTTAACTGAGTAAAAGATGAATATTTAATAAATTATCCTAGTTACTTAGTTCTGGAAAAAATTGTGTGGACTACTATCTTGCACCATATAACACAACACATTTTATATACATTTAAGATATAAACATAAAAGCATTAAACAAAAAGATTTTCAGAAAAGGGCGGCTATGTGTATCTCACATACTATAAAAGATAAGATGGACATGTTTGACTAGGTAAAAATGTAGATATTTTGGATGGCAAAAGTTACCCAAAACAAAGCCAATAAACAAACAATGAATTTTAAAACAAGATTGCAGAACAGTTAACATATGACATGTAAGCCAAAAGCTCCTACGAATTAGCAAGACAATTTTTCCCCATAGAAAAAGAATAGGAGGAGAAACTCAGAAGTGTTGATATAAAAGGCCAGAAAATATTCAAAGATATTCTAATTGCACTAATGGTACCGAAATGCAAGAGGAAAAAGTAAATGTAAAATGCCTATTCGATTGACAAAGTGTGAATGAATAATAATCACCATTGTGAGTATAAACACCTCCATTTCACATTTCTTCAAGAGGACAAAAATATGTATAAGGGTAAAAATGTGTTTAAAAGGAAACAAGAGTTGTGTAAGCATTTTGGATAATCTGTCCACATTCATTAAGGTATCTAGTAAAGGAACTAAAAGCTCAAATACATAATAATATATTACATAACATACCTACTTGTGTAAAAGCCAAGAATAGTAAAAACAAAATGGAAACGACTCAAATGTCCATCTATTGGATCCATCATGGAATGTCACAGGGCCATCAAAAAAAAAAAAAAAGAATTAGAATTCTATCAATTAGGACAAATGGCGTTTTCACAAAGTATTTTGAATGAGAAATCTGAAATATATTTTAAAAGTTTCTAAAAAACGCCTTGTTATAAAATAATAAAACTTCTTAAAATATATTACATTTGTATATGTGTAGGTGTAGGTTTGCAAATGATCATATGGTCATGAAGACAAATATGGATTAAATGTATTATGTATTTTTGTAAGTTATGTTACACAAATTACTTATGGGATATATATATATATATATAGTTTGATTATAGGGAGGGATATATAACGCATGATGATGATGGGGGAGAGTGCACTAAAATTTTTATAAAATTATATATAGAAAGAATGATAAAAAATCCAAATATGTATAGTTTATTTTATTGATTCTCCAATACACTTTTTGTCTTTTACTATCTCTGAAACTAGAATGAACCTTATAATTCATGGCATCTGATAACTCACAAATGACAAGTTTTTTTGCTTTCATAATGGTATATAAAATAATGTATGAGATATGTATTAAAGTATAATGGTATATTAGTATATGGCATTATTATACTAATATCATACCCGTCAAAAAGTGTTTTTAACCCAAGTTTATAATGGTGCCTCCAATTGAACAGTGGAGTGGAGCCTTACAAACCAGTCTTGTTCACTTTTCTTAAAGTGGATTAAAAAAAAAAAAAGTGTGGAAGGGCAAAAATTCCATCTGTTGGGATGGAGTCATCTAGTGGCCAAATAATCTAGCAGTGTATTACACTCTGATAAGCGGATTAAAAGAAGAGAGGCCAGGCAAATGTTGAAATTCACATAGGAGAAGAGTTTAAACATGAGTGTCTCATCCTCCCTTCAGCAACCCTTAGGCAGCCAGAGTATGACAACAAAGGATTCTTCCAGCCTCCGTTGCCACCTCACTGGCAACCTCAAGCCCTGATCCCCTCAATCTTCCTCCTGCTGCTCCTAGAGGGAATAGCAGTCAAGGCAGACAGCGTTTCCCTGGGCTGTGAAGTAACAACACCCAGAGGAAACTGAAACTTGGCCACAGGGCTCACTAAAGTAGAACTCCCAGCATGAATCCCAGTGCAGCCCATTTGAAATACTAGGTCTATCTGATTTCACTCAGGGTTTTCCAAAAGTCAGCATTTAGGAACATGCAATGTTATCTGTCTCAGTTTTCCATTTGCTTTAAAAATTGTTCCTGACAATATGTAATGAACAGAAAATTTATTTAGAATCACTTTTGCTCTTTTATGATTTGAACGTGTAGTTGATTCTCAAACAGACTAAAGCCAGTTTCTATGCTTATGACTCCTAAAGTCATTTTTCTTTTTGTCAATGTCCTCCCGCTGCACCTATAAAGATGTTCAAATCTAGAAAGGAAAGAGAAGAGGAAACCCACAAAAGAATAAAGGCAAACACTTTGGTTCCAAAGCCCATAGGTTAGACCACTGTTTAATTTTACTCCATATTTCAATGATCTTTGTCAGTGCAGGCTGAGTGGCTAAAGCAATAAATATTTATCAAATAAATATTTATTCAATAAATTACCAAAGACTGGGTAGCTAAAGCAATAAATATTTATTTCTCATAGTTCTGGGGACCAAAAGTCTGATACCGGGTCTCCAGCATGGTTGTGATGCAACTGCCAACTTCTCCTTGTATCCTTACAAGGTGGAAAAGGAACTGACTGACTCCCTGACTTCTTATACACCATAATGGCACTAATACCACTAAAGAGGGCCTCACCCTCATGTCCTATTTAACAGCCCCAACTCCAAATACTGGCATGTTGGGGTCAGGGTTTCAACGTCTGAATTTTAGGAGGATCCATTCAGTCCACTTAAGTTTTATGACAGGTCTGGTGTTGGCTGGATGGTGGAGTATATAAATAATTATCTGACTCAGTTCCAGAACTTAGATGACTTATAACCAGGAAATAAATCAGAGAATAATATATAGGATGAAGTACTGCTCAACAATCACTTAGACTGCAAATATACCATTTGTTAGAGTGTCCTTTCTTCCCCCAGATGTTGTCTCCATTCCTTCTCCCCCAAACTTCCTAAGTCTATTTGTGCAATATACAAGCTGTTCTTGCCTAATGGGGTCAGCTGATGGCTGGTATAAGATGAGGTTCTGCCCCAGATTTTCTTCTTCACCCTCCCAGTCCCTTCTCCGTGGGATCACGAATGTGATAGACTGGCTGATTTTCCTACTTTTCACCTATTTATAGCTCAGTTAATTTTATCTCAGCAACCATTTCTCACCGGTACATATTCTCTCATTTCCTTGCCCACTTTCTTCTAATGCCAATTGCTTCAGGAAAGAGCTAGGGAAAGGTTGAAACATATCGTGTGATTAAATTAAAACAATTTTTTGAAAAAATAAAACTTCTCTGGATGATAAACATTTAACATTTGGAAGTTTATAAGAGAAAAGAGGCTTAGCATTTTAAAAATATATGTTTCCCTCCCCCCAAAAAAAGTCTGATATAGAAAAATACAAATTACTAAAACTGGGACTTTCAGAAATACTACCTATCACTTGTACTGCTTGAAGTATATTCTAGGGAGAGTTGGGGAGTCAGGTATCAAGCAGACAAGAGAATATTCAGTGACAGATAATGTGAAGTCCTTTGTAAAATAACCAATCAAAGAAATCCTAGGCCCAGCACAAGCTCTAAGACAAAAAATAATTTGAAGGATTCAATCACAATGGGAAAAAAATGTAGAGAGCAAAGCTGGAAGCTCATAAAGAAAGGTGATTTTCCTGTTAGTTTTATGGAACAGTGGAGAGAAAGTGAAAACCTAGGATTTGCTGAACCCAGGGTCTCTGTGTGCCACTGTAAAATTATGAACTCCACAAAGGCTTTCAAAGAAGGTGTTGAGTGGGGCTGAACTCGATTTGTGTTTCCGAGTGTGGCACTACATTTGTCTAGGGAAAGAGTCAACTTTTTGCTGCCTGAAGGGATGTGTCTTCCTTGTGGGAAGGGGTTCAGGGGAGATTTTTATAATTAGCATGTAGCAATTTTAAAAAGAGCTCCCAAATTTGTCACTACTCCTCCCACCAAAAAGTGGAGCCTAGGGTCCACCTACTTTGAATAAGAGCTTTCTACCGCTTAATCAATCGACTATAGTAAAGGGACACGAAGGCAGCTTCTCTTTCCTGCGTTTTGGATTGTTCACTTCTAGAATCTAGCTGCCATGCTGTGAGGAAGCCCAAGCAATGTGGAGAGGCCTCATCCAGGGGTTCTACCCGATGGTCTTCAGGTGCCAGTCCACAGCCAGCATCGACCAGTAAACAGGTTTTTGAAGACATCTCCAGATGAAAGCCAGCTCTTGGGTTACCTACAACCTTCTAGTCTGTCCATGTGATGTTGTGGGCCAGAAATAAGCCATCTTGTTGCTGGGCCTTGTCTGAATTCCTGACCCACAGTGTCCACAAGTATTTAAAAACTGCTATTTTATTCCAGTATGCTGTGGAGTTGTTGGTTATGCAGGAATAGATAACTGAAGCATCATCCCACCAGGACCTATTTCTAACTCACAACGGAGTTAAGCAAGCAGCAGCCCTGACTCGGGCAGTGCCAGGCTGTGGTTGCTGAACTGAATCTTCAGGAACATGCTGTCATCAGCCCACTGCATGGAGCCCACTGTCTTTATTCTCTGAGTCTGAGTCCAAATTTCCTATCTTGGCATATGAGGCCGTTGGCTCAAGTCCCCTCTCCGTCTTATCTCTCTCCACTCTCCCAAATCATACACCATGTTCTCTCTTCTCTCTAGTTCAGTGTTTTTCAACCTTTTTTATCTCATTGCACTCTTGAACCTACAATGAAACTTCCATGGCACACTTAAATTATGTTGACTCAAAAAAAGAGTAAAAAAAAAAAAAGAACACATTTACTGTGTTTTAAACTTCTTTCAAAAATAATTAAATTAATGATCTTTAGCAAGGCATACCCAAGATTTTCTTTCCGCACATTGGTTGAAAATCAACTGCTCTAGTTCTTTGCATATGCTGATGCCTCTGTCTGCAATATTTTTCTTCCCTTCCCACCTTTCAACTCCATTGCTGTACTCTCACCCTCTAATCTGGCTTTCTGATGCCAACATTATCAGAATGCATGGGATTTTTATATTCTTTCATCCTGAAATGATTATACACTAGAAGCTTCTTCAACAGTACATTATTATTCCCAGTGGCTTTCCATAGAGCTTCCAGATACACCTCCCTCTCTTCACTTCTCTTCACTAGAAGTGCCCTTGGAAGGGAATGAGGCTCCAAGCCATGATGTAGAATCAACCACCTTGATATGTGTTGCCATGTAGTACATAGACTCAGATGACTTGTGTGGAAACTCATTCCCATAAAGGAATGATATTAATCCAAACAGCTACCAAGTAAGTCACTTCTACCCTATTTAAGCAAGGGTATGCATCCCAGAGGATTTGGGATCCTTTAAACTTCTTATGGACTAGAACTTCAGAGTAAGCAAAAGAAGAAAATAGCCTAGAAATCACATTTAGCTTTCATTTCATTCAGCTTGAGAGAGGCTGTTACAAGGTGCTGTTGAACCAGCAACAACATCAGAGCCCACAGTCTGAGCTGGCTGCAGTGGCCATTTGAGATGACTGAGCTCAGAATTAGTCGTCTGGAAGTTTAATAAGAATGGCTTAGGAGCCATGAACAGGGAGCCCATTCATTTCTTCTCCCCTGAGTTTTTGCATCTTTACTTTTGGTTTCTTCTACATATAATCTCACCATGACACAATTAGAACAATAATGAAAAGGGTTGGCTTTGAGAAAAATGACAGATTTGGTTTGGAAAAAGAATGTACATATAATGAAATAAATGCTGTTCTCAAGTAAAATCTTTTAGGTGTTGTGAAACGAGACAGCCCTAATCTCCCAAATAACAAAGATTAGGCAGAAATGATAGAATGCGAATGTCAAAGAGACTCGCAGGAATAACTAGAAAATTGATAGACAGCCAGGAGTTTCCAAAACATTCTTTAAAAAACTGAACACATCCTTTGACACAATACAAAATCTGCGGACATTCCACGGGAAAATAAATGTTTGTTTCAAATATACGCTTTGAAATTTGTAAATAAAACCAGACAGGCTCTTTTCACCAATGCTGAAGGCACTGGCATGGTAACAGGCAATTCAATGAAAAAATATGTGTATCTGTCTGAATTAAAGAAAGTGATGACTGTCTCCCTTCCTGGTGATCCGCCTTTTCCTTTTTTCTTCTGTCTTCTCTATTTTCTTTAACTGTTCCATCTCTCTTCCCCCTCACTTTCATTTTTCTTCCTGTTATAACTCCCTTTTAAATAATAAAAAAAACCCTGCCCACTGGGGTCCTCCTCTATGCAAATCAGCTTACTGGACCTTAGGGCAAATGTAAATACAATGTGGGGTCTTTGTTAGACTGGGAAGTGTATTGGAGTTGAAGGGATAAGATAAGAACTCAGATAGCTTCAATACCAGGCAGTGTCTAAATATACATGCTGGAGGACTTCAGAGGGTGTAGAGATCACTGTTGTCAGCTGGAATCAAAGAAGACAGAACCAGAGCCAGGCCACAAAGGATGAGCACACTCAGGTAGAAGGGAAGAGCACCCCAGAAAGGGATATTGTAGGCAAAGATGTAGGGTAGTAGAGCACAGTGCTTGCTAACAAGTTCAGCACCAAGGTAGCCGGCTTTGTCTTTCATGCAGTCTCCATATAAGGAAGTGGTAAGAGATGAGTCTGCAAAAGCAGAAGGGATCCAAATTGTAGGAGACTTTGGCCAAGGAATTTATACTCTACTATCTACCATGGACAGCCAACAGTGTTTTTCTGATGGGACTTTTCAGATTTATTTTTAAGAATCCTCCCTGCAAGGGGTTTGGTGATATACCCACAGATGAGAACAGGAGAGGTTCAGGCCAAGTTTAGTGAAAGGGGACAGAGACCCACCTGGGAAAAGATGGCAGCTGCACTGAAAGTAGTTGGGGCTTCTTTTTATGCTGGGTGTAAGGGAAGGAAAATTCTACAGGTTGCTGGAAGGTTTCAGCAGGCTAGGGTCTTTCTGGTGGAACTCATGTGGCAGGGCCAGGTAGGCATTTTGTTCTGGAAGGGAGGAGGGAAAAGGGTTTAGGCCCCTAACACTCCCCTCTTCATCGTCTCATTCTGGCCAGCTCTCCTTTTGTTTTTTGTCACAAGTACAGAATAAAATGCCAACTTCTTTGTTTATCTATTATAAAAGTAGATAATATAAAGGTTTTATATTTAACTTTTTAAAGTCACATACATTACTTGGGTGTCTATGGACGAGTAACCAATGTTTCTTACCCTCAGGGAAAAATAATACTCAGTTCTGGTTATTTAGAAATCAAAGATCTGCAAGATTATCTCTCAGATAAAAAGAAGAAAGATGAGATAAAGCCAAGTCCACTGTAAAATCCAGGAAATAAGTCATTTGGGATATAAAGCTTATTCCATAGAGATCTTTAGGAATTATAGCTAAATACTTCTGATTTAAACAGAATCTGGCTGGTGAGCCTTGATATGGCCTTTCTCAATTCCTCACTAAAATATCCATAATGTTACAAAAAACTATAAAACCCATATCGCCATCAAAAAAAAATAAGAATTATAGACAGCTTACTACTATGCTCAGAAAAGGATTTCAAGTAAATACATGGCTCACAAACATACATTGAAACTTTTACTTACAAGGCTTCAGAGACACTGATCTCCAGGACCATAAACCAGGCAGCCAGAGACTATTTACTGACTCTACCCCCCTAACCCCCACCTGCTCTAACCCAACCATCTTTCTCCACTTCTCAGACTAAAACTCCCAGCAAGGCAAGAACTGGACAGTGAACAATGCCTGACTACCTTTACTAGTGCTGGACACTGTGGGAAAACCTCTTCCCTTCCCCAAGGCAAGGCCCTTTACTCAGAAGAATCAGAAGAAATTTTAAGAATTTGTTTGGCAGCCTCAATCGAACGCTGTACAAGAGGATGTACCCTCTCTTGTACTCAAAGACGAAGTCATTAGGCAAGGAAGAGTTGTCCAGACAAGAAGACAACTGTATGAGTTTTGAAAACAGAAAACTGAGTGTGAAAGAAGCTGGGGGAAACCAGGAAGAATTTCAAGAGAACTGGAATTACAATAATAGAATGAAAATTCACATGGAAGCTCATAAAGAGTAGAATTCACATTGCAGAAAATCAAATTAGAACTAGGGCAGGAGAGAACGTTAGAACTCAGTTCTCTCTTACAAAGTCAGGTAAGAAGGCAAGGCAAATAATAGAAGGTGCTCAGTATGGTTTTGGTTGTGATAACAGATTCACACAAAGGCATGAGAGATCAGCAAATTCAGTCTTATGAATGGCAGCTCTTCACTTGCTTATGAAGATCCTACAAATGAAATCTGAGCTCCACATGTTATAAGTCTGACAAAGGGCTGATAAGTAGAATCTACAGAAAACTCAAATTAAATAATATAAAAAGTGCAAACACCACTCTTTATAAATGGGCAAGAGATTTGAACAGAAACTTCTCCTAGGATGATAGATGAATGACCAACAAACACATGAAAAAAATGCTCATCATCTGCAATCATCAGAGAAATGCAAATCAAAACCACTCTAAGATACCACCTACACCCAGCAAGATTAGCCCACATCACAAAGTCCCAAAACACCAGATGCTGGCATGGATGTGGAGAGAAGGAAACACTTCTACACTGCTAGGGGGATTGCAAACTAATACAAACCTTTTGGAGAGAAGTAGGAGAATGCTCAAAGTAGACCTTCCATTTGATCCTGCAATCCCATTACTAGGTATCGACCCGGAAGAACAAAAATCATTTTACCACAAAGACATTTGTACTAGAACATTTATTGTGGCTCAATTCATAATTGCCAAGTCAGGAAAATGACCTAAGTGCCCATCAATCCATGAATGGATCAACAAACGGTGGATTATGTAGACCACAGAATACTATTCAGCCATTAAAAAAGATGGAGATTTTACGTCTTTTACATTTACCTGGATGGAGTTGAAATACATTCTTCTTAGTAAGGTATCACAAGAAAGGAAAAATAAATATCCCATGTACTCATAACAAATCAATATATAAGCAATTACATGCTCATAAGAACAATAAAACAAATATAGCCTAGTATGGGGGGGTAGAGAGAAGTGGGGGGGGGCGGAGGATGACTAGCAGAAGGAGGGAAGGCAGGAAGTGGGATCTCACCTAATATGCACAGTGTAAGAGTGTGTAACATGCCCTGAGTGAGAGGCTCTTCTACAAATGGAACTTTACCCTGGAAGTGAGAACAATGTAACCTAAAAATTTGTACCCTCATATTAATTTGAATTAAAAAAAAATTTTTTTAAAGAAGGAAAAGGAAAGAATTCAACCAAGAAACAAAGACTGGGAAAGATTTAGCTACAACCTTAGGAGACGTGTTACAAAACTAAAAGCATAACTTAGACGGAGCAGAGGTTACTCCCCTCTCCAAGTTTAAATTCTTTAAATTCTTTAAATTCTATCTACTACAAGAGAGAGATAGTGTTTCTTAGTGAGCAAACACAAAGACAATGCAAGGGTTGTATTCCTGGATACGTCATTATGTGACCTTGGTTGAGTTGTTTTATTTCCTTTTTTCCTAAAGAAATAAAGTCATAATAAATGTTTGGGGGGGGTTTTGTAGTTTTTGACCGGGGCCAGGTTTGAACTCACCACCTCCCGTATATGGGGCTGGCGCCCTACTCCTTTGAGCCACAGGCACTGCTCCATAATAAAATTTTAAGATGGAAATAATCATAGCTTCTTTATCATAGGACTTCTCTGAGATTTCAGAGTCATGCTATGCAAAACATTTAATCTGGCACACAGAGTATGGACAGTAAGTCAGTCAGTCGTTGGGTCTTATTATTCTTATTGTTGTTATTCAAATCAGAGGGAATAATTACATAGATGGCCCTAGTGATGAAGTGGAAAACATTAAATTGAGGAAGTGAAAGAAATGCAAACCCCAAACAAGCAGTTTTAGAATGAACTGTGATACGGAGTGGGCTACAAGATCTCACCTCCTGAAACCAAAAGAAAGAGCTGCCAAATCTGAACCAAAAGGCACACGCAATGGACTAGAGGTCCCCTGTTGCCATAACAACAATATTATGCTGCCACCATAGAGCCTATGCACTCTGGTCAAAATCCTCTAACCCATACGCATTAGCCAATTGACAGGTCATCCAGTTTTCCATTCTCCAGAATGGTTACTCCAGCTTGTTTGGAATAGCAACTCCAATTTATTTTGATAATAAAATCTAGTGGGTATGAGTCTTTTCACTTTCATGTTTGCATTAAATATAGAAATGATGAAGTATATCAAACCTATAGAATTGATACTTTTCGATTAATTTTAAGAATACATTTCTAACAACAGGGTAATATTTATGTATCTGGTACACAAAAAAAGGTTTAATGCTTAAGAGCATACAGCATTATCAGTGAATATGACAGATTAGCCTTGGGATTCCAATTTAATGGTATAATTGAGTAATGGATTTTAGACTTCTACCTTTAAGTGGAAAGATTTGGAGAATGTAATCAAGTTTAAAAGTACTGGAATGGCTATGAGAACATGTGATTCGTTATTTAATTTATTAGATTTACCGGAGTTGTTAAGGTTTGGCTTGTAGGTCAGGCATTTGAAATGTTTAAAAAGAAAACTGAACGTATTAAATTTATAAATGGAGTTTAAATACTTAAGGAGATTTTATTAACTAAGTTGTAAAGGGACCTGCTTGGGAGTCGAATGTGTTCAACTTAAATTGATCAAACGTTATTCAAAATCTCCCTTGAAAGCAATTGTTAAAATTTACTAGATTAATAAATCAAATACGAAAATATGTAAGGTGAATGTAAAGGTTTGAAAAAAGCAGGGTTTTAAAAATATTCTACCTTTAGTAAGTGAATATTAAATTAAAGCCTTGAATAATACACGGAGCATAGAGTCTTCTCTGCACAAAGCAACCCTCAGACATTAAAAAAAAAATACAATTGCCATCAAGAGCCCATCTAAAAACTATAAATATTTCTTTGAAAAAAAATCTATAGAAGCACAACAGAAACAACAAGACTGAAAATTCTTTCCAAAGTTAGAAAAAATGATTTAAGGATAAAGATCAAATAGGCTTACTTTGCTCTAGGCAAAATTAAAAACTAAGATTATAGGGTAGGGGAGGAACATTGAATTAGAAAGATAATCTTATTAGACTTCAGATAGAAAAAGGAAAAATTATTAATTCACAAGGAAAAAAAAAAATCAAGCTGGTTTCAGACTTTTCCTCTTTATAGTTAAAGGCCAGAAGACCACAGATCAACAGTTTAGGGTTTGAAGCAAAAGGGTTACTATCAAAATATTTTATACTTCACTATTTGTTATTCATGTATGAAGCAAAGATAAAGACAGTCTCAGAAGTGTAATGTATCTAAAAATATGCTTGAAGATACATTCGCATGAATACATACGAATTAAAAGAAGCTAGCCAGGTGCAGTGGCACACATGTGTAATCCTAGCACTGTGGGAGACCAAGACAGGAGGATCACTTGAGACCAGGAGTTCAAGGCACAAGGTTAGAGATACACAGGCTGCACTGTAGGAGACTAGATGCTGGACACAAGGATTAAGCCACAACTTAAACCTAGACATGGAGCATATGGAAAACAGGGCTGTGCTTCAGAGTTTCACCAAACCCGGAGAAAAGAATAATCCTCCACAGATATATATTCATTCAACAAACATTTATATGCTATAAGAAATTTAAAAAAAAAAAACCCAAACATTTATTATCAACAAAGTAGCCAGGGAAATAGGTGTGATCTTTGTGCTCCATAGCTTCCAAGTTATGTAATTAAATCCATAATGGCAATGATATGCCTAGTAGCACGTGAGATAGTTGAAGGCAGAAGATCATCCACAGAGGCATCTGGTTCATATTTGGGCATTTGAAGATGACTTGATAAACCAAATTGTTATTTGCATGTGAAAAACAAATTGTAGTAAGTGAAAGGTTTGGAGTCAGGGCAAGGGGTTAAGTACATAATAGAGTACTTCAGGGAAAGAGGGCAGCAAGGATGAAAGCCAAAATCTATGAGAATAGGACCTGAACCACAGACACAAAGGAGGCTGGGTCACAGAGAATCTCCTAAATCATGTTTGACACTCTGGACTTCACCCCAAGGACAATGGAAGATAGCTGAAGGGTTTTATGCAGTGGAATATGATCCAATTTTCATTTTGAAGGATGATTCTGGGAAGCAAAAACTGGAAAGCAGATGCCATAAGACAAATAGCAGAGTGGTAAGTTAGAAGGAGGGTGCTACAATTCAGGGGATTAGTGACCATACCTGACCTAGAGATCAGACATGAAACATAAATGAGATCTGAGTGATACCAAGCAGACTGAAATAATCAGACTTGGATTAATTGTATTTTAGTTATTCACTGCTGCCTAACAAATTGCATTAGTGAATGCAGCACAAATACATTTTTCATCTTGCTGTTTCTATGGATCAGGAGACTGGAATGGCTTAGCCAGGTCTTCTACTTCATGGTCCCACATGAATTTGCAATCAAAGTGTCAGCCAGGACTGAGGTGTCATCTGAAGGCTTAACTGGAGACAGATCTGCTTCAAAGTTCAAGTGGAAGTTACACTGAAGACCTCAGCTCCTTGGTAGGACCCTCTCCAACACAGCATCCAACAAGGAGTCTACTTGCAAGGGGGAAGTCACAATCACATGTAACCTAATTGTGGAAGTGACAAGCCCATACTCTCTATTGGTTATAAGCTAGGCCAGCCTTCACTCGAGGGGAAGGTCACTGGGACCATCTTTGAGTCTGCCTGACTATGTGGGTTGGAATGAATCAAAGAGTAGACAGCCAATACTGAAAGAGTGATTGGCTTTTGTAAGGAAGTAATGAGTTTGGGGGTCCTACAGCACACCCAGGTAGAGCTACTAGCTGGGTTAGAGGGTTCCAACACTTAATATAGCCATCTGGGCTAAAAGTGCAAATTGCCAGCCTCTCAAGAGGTAAAAGATGAGAAAACTCAGGGTGGTTGGGGAAATAAATAATAGTCTAAGGCATATGGAGTACAGCCCCATTAAACACAATGGAAAAAAACTTTTTAAGGAAGGACCTACTGGAAGTGAATTTCCAGAGATGAGGTCTGGTAATCTGTATTATTTTTTTTAAGGCACCACAGGTGATTCTGATGGGCAGCCAAGCTTGAAAACTGCTGAAATATATTCATTAAAAAAAAAGATTAAACATACATACACCTAAGCTTCTATGGTGGTTATCTCCAGGAGGTAGGATTGCAGGTAATCTTTATTTTCTTATTTCTGCTCTCCTGTACTTTCTACTTTAAATGTACTTCTTTTGTCAAAAGGAAATCAACTTGCTGTTTTTAACAACAAGTCTAGCACAAATAGTGTTTATCTTAGGAGTGCAGTAAAATAAATTTTATTAATATAATATATCATATTAATAGACTAAAATGCACGTGAAAAAGTCAAAATATACCCATTTTCACCTGTACTAAGATTTTTATTTTAGTGATAACACTCAAGGCTCATAATGCTATCGCTGAGACAGGAACTATTATATACGATAGGGTTGGAATATAAATTAGTATACCCTTCCTAGAAAGCGATTTGGCCATGGGTCTCAAGACTTGTAAGATCAATTGTATTCTTGGATTTAATTCCACTTCTAGAAACTTAACCTAAGCAAATAATCATGGATATGGACATAGATCTATATGAAAGTAATTCATAGTCATCTTACTAATGACAGTAAAAAATTAGAATCATCTGTCACCTGCTAGATAATGGTGAAACAAACAGCTCATACATGTGCCACCCTAACATCTTTGACCTTCAGAAGGTATATCCAAATTGCATTGTTTCCTCTAATACTATATACATTGACTATAATTCTGTAACACTAAATACTATAATATTAATACTATACGCTATGTTATATACTATAATGCTACATATGTTATATGAACAGCCCCCATGTTGCTTAATGAGGATGACTATACATTTTGCAAAACAAGTCATTAGGCAATTCTGTCATCATGCAAACCTCAGAGAGCAGGGACTTTCAACTGGTGTGCCACAAAAACTTCTAAGGATCATTAATTAAATTACTTTCTTTTTTTAAGTTTTTTATTAAATCATAGCTAAAAACTTTTATTAAGTCATTTAAAAACTTACCACTGTATTAAACTACCCACAGTTTTCATTAATGCAATCACAGGGTACAGTGTGATATTTTCATATACATTTTGAAATACTCTCACCAAACTGGTTAATGTAGCCTTTATGTCATTTTCTTAGTTATTGAGTTAAGACATTCATACTTTGCTTTTAGAAAGATTCACTTGTACCCTTGTAAGATAAACCATGGAGGTGACCCCACCAATCACCCTCCCTCCACCCATCCACCCCTATCCCTTCCCCTCTTCCAGCACTCTCCCCATATTCTAAAGCTATAATTAGGTTATAACATCCTATAAAAGCTATAAATTAGTTTCAAAATAAGGCTATGTACATTGGATACTTTAAGAGAAGTTCAAATTACCGCGAGTATATTCTATTTTTTTCTAATCATTTTTTTTAATTAAATGATAGCTGTGTACTTTTTTTTACTCTTTTTCTTGATCAACATAATTTAAGTGTGCCATGGAAGTTTAACTATAGATTCTGGTGTGCTGTGAGATTAAAAAAAAAAAAGGTTAAAAAACATCATCATGGAGTTACTTATACAAACCTAGATAGTATGGACCACTACACACCTGTCCAGGGTATGAGTACTGAAAACTGTGGGCAGTTGTAATACAGTGGTAAGTTTTTACATATCTAAATAAGTCTAAACATAGAAAAGTTACAGTAAAAAACACAATAGAAAAGATGGTAAATGGTACATTTTGCTAAGAAGAACATTTTCCAGTTCCATCCATGTAAACATGAAGGAGGTAAAGTCTCCATCTTTCTTTATGCCTGCATAATATTCCATGGTGTACATATACCACAATTTATTGATTCATTCGTGGGTCAATGGGCATTTGGGCTTCTTCCATGACCTAGCAATTATGAATTGGGCTGCAATAAACATTCTGATAAAGTATCTCAAGAATGGATGAAAAAGTATCCAATGTACACAGCACTATTATGAAACTAATTATAGTTTTCATGTGAAAGCTATAACCTAATTATAGCCCAAGAATATGGGCTTTTTAAAAGTAGAATATAAATGTCTTAACACAATAACTAAGAAAATGACATGAAGGTTATGTTAACCAGTTTGATGAAAATAATTGTATATGAAAACACCACATTGTATCCCATGATTGCATTAATGTACACAGCTATGATTTAATAAAAGAAAAAAAAGAGCTATCAAGCCATGAAGACATGGAGGAAACTTAAATGTATATTACTAAAGAAGCCAGTTGGAAAGGATATATACTGTATGATTCCAACTATATAACATTATTTCTAATAGGGCAAAACTATAGAGATGGTAAAAAAAAAAAAAATCAGTGGTTGCCAGGTTTAAAAGGGAAGGGAAGGGTGACGCCTGTGGCTCAAGGAGTAGGGCGTGGGCCCCATATACTGGAGGTGGCCAGTTCAAACCTAGCCCCGGCCAAAAAACCTGCAAAAATAAATAAATAAATAAAAGGGAAGGAAGAGGAGTACAGTGGCTCACACCTGTATTCTAGGACTCTTGGGAGTTGAAGTGGGAGAATCACTGGAGCTCAGAATCACTAGAGATCAGCCTGAGCAAGAGCAAGACACTCCCCACACCCATTCCCTCTACAAAAAATACAAAAAATTAGAAAGGAATGGTGGCCTGTGCGAGGCAAAAGGACTGCTTGAGCCCAGGAGTTTGAGGTTGCTGTGAGCTGTGATGAATGACCCCACTGCAGTCTAACTGGGGCAAAGAGTGAGACAATTTCTCAAAAAAGCAAAGGGAAGGAAGAATAAACAGGAAAGAGGATTTTTATGGCAGTGTAACTATTCTAAGGATATATGTTGTTATAAATTCTACAATTTTAATGTAACCTATGGACTTTGGTGATAAGGCTATGTCAATGTAGGTTCATTGATTGTAACACATATACCACTTTAGTGCAAGACTGTCCATATTGATGGAGGTTTGCATGTGTCCTGGGAGGGGGTTTGGAAACTGTACATTTTGCTCAATTTTACAGTGAACCTAAAATAGCCTCAAAAATTAAAGGTTTTATTTTTAATTTTTTGTTTTTGATACAGAGTCTCTCTCTGTTGCCCAGGCTACAGAATAGTGGCCTCACCATAGTTCACTGCAGTTTTAACTCCCAGGCGCAAGTGATCCTCTCGCTTCAGTCCCCAAGTTGCTGGGACTACAGGAATGAGCTACTATGCCAGCTAAATAAAAGTTGTTTTTTTTTTTGAAGACAACCTATTAGGGAAAAAAAAAAATCCTCAAATTTTCTACATTAATGTAACAGAAATAAGAACCTAAATAAGGCCAAAATGTATTATTACAAGTTGTGGCTTTAAAACCTCCCTCACTCTTTTTTGGGAATTAAAACCTGCATTCCAGCCTATGGCCAGTAATCAGAGGGACAGAGGAGTATTCCATGTTCTTTGTTTTAAACCACTGGAGATGGCTTTATGGAATTGTCTAAGCAAAGGGCATGGGGTCATCTGTACTGGAAATAAGACACCAGAACCAGGTACCACGGCTAAACAGAAACAGCCTAATGCTAAAAACCCACTTTGAAAGCTCTGTACCATCCTTCTTATTTGCTGGCTCAAACCACATTCAACAAGCACCAAAATGGTAACTTTAGTAGGTGGGGGGGGGGGGGCAACGTGAAGCCCAGCGGCCATATGCAGATTACTTGAGGCCTGTTTTTAACTTATCTGTTGTGTCAGAAATCAGGAAAAGCATGGATGGACCTTTTCTTTTGCTCATTTGCTCATCAGCTCGCATTAGTGTTTGTGTATTTAATGTGTGGCCCAAGACAACTCTTATTCTTCCAATGTGTGACAGAGAAGAAAAAAGGTTGGAAATCCTTGTGGGGGAAACCATTAGTCTTTTTTCTCTGGCTTCTAATTTATAATCAATTCTTTGATTTATTCCTCTATTCATCCATCTACCGCTCACTGCTCTGAGCAAAATAAAAGCTTTCAGAAAAATATATAAAATACACTAAACTTCAGATCCTTTGCGGAAAGCTATAGATAGAAATCAAATACAAATAATTAACAACTTACACTGACTCAGATTTTTTGTTCTTTAAAACATTAATCTAAACTAAAAAGCCCTCTATAAAGAGGAGGAATATTTTTTGAGATCTACTATGAGACATCATGCCTCCCCTCTAACCAACACATATATTTGTTTAATCCTCACAATTTTAAACCCTTGAGGGAAAAATTCATAATAAGTAATTGCCCAATAATTATGAAAAGACAGATATTATCTCTCCCATTTACAGATAAGAATAAAAAGATTGATTATAGGGCAGCGCCTGAATGTAGTTCAGTGGGTAGGGAACCCACCACATACACCAAGGTTTGCGGGTTCGAACCCTGCCCAGGCCAGCTAAAACAACAATGACAACTGCAATGACAACAACAACAACAAAAAAATAGCTGGGTATGGTGGTGGGCACTTGTAGTCCCAGCTACCTAAGGAGGCTGAGGCAAGAGATTTGCTTAAATCCAAGAGTTTGAGGTTGCTATGGGCTGTGACACCACAGCATTCTACCCAGGATGACAACTTGAGACTCTGTCTCAAAAGGAAAAAAAAAAAATTGATCACAGATAACAACATAAGTGGATCCAGTCAATAATTAAACATCACAACAAAAGAGAAGCACCACACTCAACCAACAGGACAGCTAGCTCACACCTTAGAAAAGGGAACACATGTTTAGCCTTACCAGTTGCCCACTCAGAAAAAACATCCCATACCCACCCCTAAGCACTAGGGTTCCCAGTTCTGCAGGGCAGACCAGCCAAAGGCAAGACAGATGTGTCTCTCCTCTCCTCTCACCCTCCACCCTCAACAAATATGGCAATGGGAGTTAAGAGACTAGAACTTTTAAAATACATTTAATCAATATCCTCAGAGAGATACAAAACAAAAGCATCCTTAAAAGAGTACCAGAATGCTCAGTTTATAACTATCCCTCTCTATTTGCTCCACTAGACTGAGGTTCCTTGAGGCACATCTCATGTGTTATTTCTGTAGCCCTAGCATGTAGCAGAGACTGACATGTTGTTATTGTTATTCCCTGAATAAACATTACCCAAAGGATAAAATGTTAACAACTGAGAAATTTAGTGTACTAAACAATCCTAAACCATTTGCAAAATAATCTACTTCCCTACAATTATCATTCAACTAAATACTAGGCAACCTAGCTCTTTAATCCTTCAGAGGCACTGGTTTTTAAAAAACAAGGCTTAGTATGGCACCCTCCCAAATTAAACAATTTATGTAACTTTGTAACATTAACAAGTAACATCTCTCAGAAATTATACCAAGCACTTACTGTGAAGCAGTTCTCTTACTACCCACATTTTACATACTGGGATACTCCAGTTTGTGTATTCAGCAACTTTCCCACACCCTGCACAGTTGAGCCTGGGGTGGCCCTCAGCTCTGTCTTGGGCTGGTTCTTTTTTTTTGAGACAGAACCTCAAGCTATCCCCCTGGGTATAGTGCCGTGGCTTCACAGCTCACAGCAACCTCCAACTCCTGGGCTCAAGTGAGTCTCCTGCCGCAGCCTTCCAAGTAGCTGGGACCACAGGCGCCTGCCACAACGCCCGGTTATTTATTTTTTTGGTTGCAGGCGTCATTGTTGTTTGGTGGGTCCAGGCTGGATTCGAACCTGCCACCTTAGATGTATGTGGCTGTCGCCTTAGCCACTTGGGCTGGTTCTTGACAAGACAACCAGAGGTGCCCACCTGGCAGACCCTGCTCTAGGCTGGGGTCCCCTCAGAGGGCAGGAGGTGGCAGCTCTGTGGGAGACAGGAGGGCAGGGTACAATTTCACATCCTTGGGTCATGGAAGGCCTCTATTGCAGGGGAAAATTAAGCAGAGGTCTGAGGCACTGAGGGAAACATTCCAGAGGGAACCAACAGTGAGGCAGACTAAAGAATATGTAGCATCCTCTCTAGAACATTCATTTCTTCAGCAAATCCAACCCCATACTCTGGGCAAAGGGCCACACTCAAGAGCAAGGAGCAGGCAGAGCAGGCATACATTCTTTCCTTTCCAGTCGTGGTCGCATCCTACTTCTGACCTCCGGAGTCATCTCTCTCTCCACTGGGACAAGGCTCCAGTGTTCAGCGTGTGTGTCTGTGCACACATGCACGGGTCCCTGTTTTAATGGCATGATCAATAAGAAAGGTTTAAAGGCTTAAAATGACTGCTCAGAACTTTCTGATCAAGTATAGTAACTGTGATAACTTCCCTATTTAAACATGTGCACAACACAAACATCCCTGGCACTAAGGAAGGCGATCTGAGGACAGCACCACAGTCCACACTGGGAGGATGTGCACTTTTAGTAATCATCCCTGCATAAGAAAAGCCACTCTCTGGTCATGGAGACCACACTGAGGTTGTTTCTGCTTTGTGAGTAGGTGAGGGTACTGAGTCTCAGCAGTGAAGGTGCCAGTAAAGGAAGGACCATCTCCGAGGATTTCTACATCTCCCTCTACCCACTTCCTTCCTCCTCAGGCTTACGGGCAGTCAGTTGCCTTGGCCTTGGCCCAGCACCAAGACAGAGGCCACTGTGCATCTTTTTAAAGTGGGAGGGACTCAAAAGCACTAAGTAATTTTCCTGGTGCCCTCTACATGTAGTTACTGAGTCTTCAGCAGGAAAGTCATTAATGATAATAATGATCTTTAAATTAGAAAAATAAAGAACTCTTAAAACTAAGAATAGGTACCTTTTGTTTTATTATTAACATTAGCACATAGACCACCAAGTACTCTAAACTGAAAGGAAAAAATTAAAAAGTTTATTCAAGGAAAATCTATTTCAACTACTTAAATGTGTCTATTTCGGTTCCTTTCTGACCCTGCTCCTAGGTCTTATGCAGGTACTTCACATGGGCACCTCGGGCTGAGAAACAGCTCAAGAGGCTAGACGACACTTTAAAGTAATTCAAAATGATATTTTACTAGTGCATTTTTAATTGTAACATGTACATTAATTTCAGCTCTGTAATTATGTGGCTAGTACAACTATCTAGCCATCAATTTTCCCCTTATATTCCTTATTTCCTATTTGGGATTCTGTACCAATAGTCAAGTGCTGAATGGAAGAGAATGAAGGAGCTGCTTCTAAATACCAAGTGCAATGGTATTCAACAACTCACAACCAGAACTTCCTACTCTGGAACAGAACTACTATACACACAAGATCTCTAAGTTCCTGCACAACCCCATTTTCTAATTTGTTATTTTTAAATTAAATTGCAAACCTTGAGTTTCTGTATGCATAGGTTTGATTGGGAGACAGGGAGACCCGTGAAGGGTAGGAGGATCAATAGCAGGCATCATAAAAAGTCAAAATTCTATTTTCAAGCATACACTTCTGAAAACAATGCTAAAAGGATAAGTGCTCGTGTACTTCTTCCCCATGTTTTGAATAGATTCCAGGAAATGTGTCTTAGACTGGCTACAGTGAAATAAAGAGGGATTTGTGAATGAAGGATGGTCTTAAATCAATACTCATAAGCCACATGAATCTTAAAATGCCATCCAACAGAAATATTTCTATCACTTATGATTGCTATTTTTAAACTTTATTATTATAAAGCAGTGTATATTCATTATAAAATATTAAAAGGTTGGAATTACTTATACTACTACTCTTTGATTTTTAAGAGATAAGAGTCTCACTATGTTGCCCTTGGTAGATGCCGTGGCCTCACAGCTTACAGCAACCTCAAACTCTTGGGCTTAAGCGATTCTCTTGCCTCAGCCTCCCAAGTAACTGGAACCACAGGTACCCACCACAACGCCTGGCTATTTTTTGTTGTAGTTGTGATTATTGTTTAGCAGGGCTGGGCTGGGTTTGAACCCGCCAGCCCTGATGTATGTGGCGAGTGCTAGAACCACTGAGCTATGGGCACCAAGTCTCTACTCTTATATTTAAAAAATAATCATTCTAATGCACATAAACACACACATGGTAACACAACTAATTGTATTCTGTAAACTATATAGTGCTCATATACTTATGAGTATATTATGCCTGAGTTATAATCCTACTTGTGACCATCTTATTTTCCTGAAATGGTTAACATGAATTGCTAAGTAAAATCAAGCTATTTCTACCATTTGCCCACCAGGACTTCAACTAAAGGAAAAGACACACTAAAATTATAAGCTATAAGAACAACAAAAATTTCACAGACATAGGGAAGCTTAAAGGCTAATGGTAAAGGAATAAGTTAAGACATGTGTTAATCAAAGGCCAGAAGTACAGATATTTTTCATAAAAAAATGATGTAACTGTGTGTCGGGTAATAGCAAAAGAGATTATCACACAGATTCAAATTCCAGATACATAGGATCCTGGTAGTCAATATAAACTACATATAAATATAAAAAGCAGATATAAATGTAACATAAGCATACTCAAACTAAACAATCCCCTAAGTATGAATTGTATTAGAAGAAATGAAAACATATTTCCTTCCCTGTCTCTTGGTCAGATACTTTCTGGCATTCCATGCTAATGTTAAGGCCAGGGGTCTGATGGTATTGTGCCATTGCAAACAAAGGGGAGGGGAAGACCTATGTTCACAGGCAGAAATAAGGAAGAAATCTGAGAGGTAAAAAGAAACACTAATGCTATTCTTCCCAGCAATAACCATGCTATTATCTTAGGGTAAAATTAATGGCAAAGTAACTAAGAAAAGCCACAACCTGGTAATGCTACTAAGTGGTATTATATACTGAGACTTACAACTAAGACTATGAATAGAAATCATAAATTATATAAATATGTAAACTATAGGACAATTAGCCAATGCAACCAATATAACCATAATTTAAATGTGAATGCCCTGGTTTCTTTTCAAGTGTATTTATCAATGCGCTCAATATGCTACACTGGGTGAACGTGACCCAAGCAATTTACAATGAACTTTAAGCATATTCCTAGAATAAAATGGTGTCAAGCATGTTTAGTTTATCACTTTAGTCTTTGTTTTAGCTGACTCACAAGTATATATCTATGCAAATATTCAAGAACCCCAAATTTACCTTTATTTCTTCACAAAAAAGATAGTATTATCCAATTTGAGATTTGACTGCAGGTCTATTAATTATGTTCCTTCTTTAAAGATAAGGTTAAGCCTTGATAATTAATAATAAGGCATTTCTGTGCCCCCCAAATATAAGTTTAACCATAAACGCAGTCCCGAGCTTTGTGTTGTGGCTAAGGTAAAACTAAAATAATAATATATTTATAATTACATCTCACAAAAAATGCAACTGTTTCTAATTTCTGAGCAGCATTTCACTTATGACTTCATGCAATCCACTTGCCATACCTTGCTATTGTAGGTATTATTCCCAATATACAGAGAAGGAAATGAACTTTGAGAAAACTGAGTAATTTGATAAGGAAACAGCCAGTAGTAGCAGGCCCAAGGTCAAACACCACTCACATCTGTAACCTAGGGCAGGGGTTGGCATGCTATCGCCCATGGGCCAAAATATGCTTATTGTCTGTTAAAAGTTTTACTTGGACACAGCTACATTCTTCTATTTAGTTACTGTCTACAGCTGCTTTTGCACTATACTGGGCAAGGTAAGTACTTGGGACAAAGACTCTATGACCTATAAAGCCTGTAATATTTACCATCTGGCCCTTTACAGAAAAAGTCTGCTAACCCCTTTCATCTTTACTCTGGCACCCCACTTGTTGGCTATAAGCCAGGTCCATGTAGACTCTGCCTAAACAAATTCTCCTCCTAAATGTGGGGCTCCTTCCCAAGCAGTTTGCCTTCACATTCATAGCCAAGTTTCTCCCCAGGCCCAAACCATCATGTTTGACTAGCCTCAAGTGGTGTCTTCTTGACACCAAGACACCTTATTAAGTTATGCCTGTGGACATTATATCTCTAGCTTCCTACCTCCTCAATTCTAACAGAACTCCTCCAAAAAAAGGAACTTCAGATAAAAAAAGTTGCAAAGGATGGCTGCACAAGAATATGAATACACTTACTTAACATTACTAAACTGTACACTTAGAAAATGGTTAAGATAATAAATTTTATGTGTATTTTGACACAGTTAAAAATAACATTTTTAAAAAGCAATTTCAAACTTAAAATTTTATAGATGTTCTCACAATAAAATGCATTTGATTCAAGTTAAATGAAAATCCTACAAGTATCAACACTAGAGCAGAAAGTATGACGTACTCCTGTGGCATGGCCTTAATCTCTGCGGTAAACATTCATTCTATGTTGGTTTCATGTATAAAAGGCAATTTCGAGAAACTAAAAACAGATATAGTACTCCCTAAAATAGAACCCTCAAAGACCACGAATAGCGGAGTATGTTCATTTTACCCCTGTTTCTAACCATCACTATAGCTGCATCAGCAACTGGGTGTAAATGAGGCACAAAAGCTTAAGGAAGCATCATTCCACATAAGGTAAAAGAGCGATTTCTTTGCACAATTCATTTCAGACAAGAAATACTTTCTGAACATCCACTATATGCCAAGCATACTTGTACAGTTATTTAATACTCTATGGCATAAAACATTTATAAATTCCCAAAATTTATTATCATTCAGGCACTAGTACGATGATCACCAGCAAAGTTCTCAGCTGACTGTCTTCACTTCTCACCTGGCTGCTGCAGGAATCTCTTGTCTCCCTGGCCCAGCCTCGCCTGCCTCTGAATCTCCTGTTGGGGTAGTCTTTTAAAAATATGGAAATTTGCTTATAGTGCTTGCTTCCTGGGAATAATTCAATCCACCAAATTCCTTTGGGGAAACCCTAAGTTCGCTCACATTTTGGCTACTTCTCCTACCTCTGCTAGGCCTGGGCTATGACAGTTCTGTAGCTGAGCCAGGAGGTTCTCTATCGCTACTCATACTAAGTGGCCTCCCTGGGTAAATCCTGTCCACCTGAGACTCACTCCTTCCCTGCCTCAGCCAGGGTCTGTGGGTAAGTTCCACCAGGCCTGTGCACCTTCTAACACACAATATGCCACGACTCATTGCAGTGGGACCCTAGGACTTCCAGAATGTGCCTACAGGGGAGTTGTGAGAGGAGGAGGAGGATGAAGAGAAGCAGAAGATAAATCTCATTTAGTTCCTCTTAAAGAGCAGTGATTCTCTAGAATGGTACATGCAGAACCATTTGAGATTCTGATGCAGGTCCGTGGCAAAAAATCCACTATAAAAAGAACATAGTGAGGCTGGGGTTAGAGAAGAGATGGCCTATTATTTCCCCTGGCCTTCCATGAATTTCAACATTAAGGCAGAGAAACCACTGCAAATCCTATGGAACAAGATAAAAGGAATGAGCAGGATAGAGCACATTGCATAAGAATAGTGCCCTAAGAACCAGCAGGAAGCTAAGCAAGCAGTCCTAGCCTACCTGCTTCAGGTCCTTTGGAGCTAATTTGATCCACTGATCAGTGAAGAAATGGTGCTCCTTTTTCTGGCAGGCCACCAGGCAGGTGGGGAAGAAGGGCAGGAAGGCACTAAGAGGAGATAAAGCTTAGCTAGGCTTCCAACAAGTCACTGGATGGGAGAGATGACAGGTCAGAAGGCACCAGCAGCAAGGAAGAAAGGTAGACAGGTGTTCCCTGACAGCTTTGGTGGCCCTGGGCTGGTAGGGGCTGCCCTTCTCCTTTTAAATACAGCCAATGTATTCCTAGAGAGATCAGGCTAAACAGAGGGAAAGGAAGGAAAGGAAGACTGTCACTCTCCAGCATTCCTGAACCATGCCCAAGAGAGAACAGGAGGGGTTAAAAGCAATCTTAAGGCAGCAGTTAACCAAGGAAGGGCAATTACCATAGCGAGGAAGACAACCCTCAGGCCACTGAATACCCTTCAGCCTTCAATCTGAGCTCCTCTGATGGGTCAGACTGCATTCCATGAGCTTTAGTAACACTAGAGGCTGCTGCTGATGACAAGTGCTTGCCAGACAGAGAGGCGGTAGCAAGCATGGAGTGGGGCGGCAGTGAGACCTCAGACACACAGTGAAGGCTGAAGTGGGGGGCGGAGGGCATCTTTGGCCCCTGGCAGCATTCACTGATATAGATGGAATGAGGTGACTCTCATTTAGGAATTTTCTTTTTTGTTTTTAGACTTTATACAATTTATAAATATTAGTTTGTATGTTTAGGCATTTTAGAGACGTGGTTAAGACTCTCATTTAGAGACATGGTTAAGACTCTAAAAGATAAAGATTATAAAATGAAGACCAGGCTCGGCACCTGTGGCTCAATCAGCTAAGGCGCCAGCCACGTACACCTAAGGTGGCGGGTTCGAATCCCCAGCCCGGGCCCGCCAAACAACAATGATGGCTGCAACCAAAAAACAAAAAAAAAAAAAATGGCCGGGCGTTGTGGAGGGCGCCTGTGGTCCCAGCTACTTGGGAGGCGGAGGCAGGAGACTCGCTTGAGCCCAGGAGTTGGAGGTTGCTATGAGCTGTGATGCCACAGCACTCTACCCAGGGGGATAGCTTGAGGCTCCGCCTCAAAAAAAAAAAATGAAGACCAATAATTTAAAAGGCCCTACTTAACGGAAATCAAGCAAGGGGAAAACCCCCAAAGTATCAGTGATGTAAATATGTAAATTGCTTTTCCATGCCATATAACCTTAAAAAAAAAAATCATGAGCCAGCCATAATTTTGGAGAGATACCATGGTCTTTGGGCTTTATACTGGATATAGACTGAGATTCCATATTTTTAAAATTCCACTTTATACTGTCATAAAAAACAGGCACTTGTTTCTATAAGTGACAACAGGATTTGGTAAGAGCTATTTCTTAGTGAACAAACAAGAAAACATTCATAGATCAATTTTATCAAGAACTGTTTGAACCTAAAACCAAGTTTTACAAAAGACTATGCTGGGTTCCAGAAGCCACAAGCCCCTGAAACAGGGGACTGAGGGATGCAGTTTGTGTAAAGGTGGAGGGGCACGGCACCCACAACACAGTCAGCACCTGTCTGCAATCCCAGTAGGCCACATGCCTTCTCCCTCTGGGCCACTCTTTCCTCTGAAGGAGGCCATACATCCATGTGTGAGGGATGACAGAGGAAAAGAGAGACACTTATTTCAATACAAAGGCTTCTTGTGTTTATGGCCATTCAAACTTCTTCTAAGAAAGTAAATGATAACCAAAAGGCCTCATACAAAGTTGCTCAGTATAAAAATTACCATCTGGTGAAATTAAGAATATCATTACTTGACAAACATCATTAATTAATTCAGATAAAATTCATCAATGGGATGCCAAAATTAGTGCATGATGGTTAGAGGAGGATATTTCACAGTCTTACAAGCTCTTCCTATATATGTAAGGCTTTGATTATAAAGGAAAAAAACAGTGATTTTATAGTAGATAAACCCACCAAGTGATCAAAGTTAACACTGCCTCCATGGACCACATGGAAATCATGTGCTCTTGATATGAAGCACTGAAGACACATCACTTACTCTGGGGACACATCAAATAAACCCAAACAGAGGGACACTGTGCAAAATAATTTGTACTTTTAATAATGTCAAGGTCATGAACAACAAACACAAGGTCAAGGTTAAAGGACACTTTTAAGAGACATATCAAATAAATGCTGCCTGTGATCCTGGTATACACCCTGGGACAACTAAAGTTTTGAGAGTGTTTCTGTTATGAAGCACATTATTGGGATAGGTAGTGAAATATAAATAAAGTCTAGGTTAGATAACAGTATTATGTCAATGTTAACTTCCTGGTTTTGATTATTGTGCTATTTGTGTAAATAAATATTCTTGTTCTTAGGAAATACACATCGAAGTATTTAAGGGCAGAAAGGAGCATTATAGGCAACTTACTCTCAAATGGTCCAGGAAAAAAATAATGTACACATCTAGAGAAAATGATAAGGCTGACGTGGTAAACGTTAACAATCAAGGAATCAGGGTGACAGGTTTATAGGAGTTAGTTTCTGTTTTAAATTATTTCAAAATAATATTATGAAACAAAAAAGTGGTTAAAAATAACCATTTTGGTGGAGTTAAGAATATTACCATTTCACAAACATCATAGAAACTAATTTTTAGTATATACTTCATCCACCAACAAAATCATGAAATTATGGAAAGGATTTCTTAAAGATTCTTTAACTATTCAAAGAGATTTTTAGAAATATAAAGCAAAAGGTTTTGATGTGTAATCTCTTTTATTAAGCCTGAAATCTCAATATTTCATCTTTTGCATCTTTTTTCTTTTTCCTTTTCAAAAAGTAGTCAACATGGTATCCTGTGCTTTGAGGTTTCCTTGACAAAAGCCTGTTACTATTTCTGTCTCTTATTTATCCTTTCTACTTGCTATGTTGGCATGACATCAATTTATTATAACCATTAATTTATAGTGCTTCCTAGTCATTAAATTACCACCATATACACATGATTCAGAGGAAAGAAACTAGTATGTACTACTAGAACCTGCATACTCTTCAACTGTTTAAGGAAAAGCCTGGTTCTTCTATTTCCCCATTAATATAAACCAACTAGTGATCTACGTAGATTGTACAAAGCTTCCCGATAACTAGAGAAAAATGTACAGCTCTATCAGGTTTTATACAGTAGCTACTTATTGAAAGATACTTACTCTAGGATGATTGTGATTTCAAAACCATAGGAGCCTGACATTTCTATATTAATGACCATTAGTATTAGCATTCAGCTATTTAAACACAAACACATATTTTGCTCAAAGGGAAGAATTTTAATTTAAAAAACAGTTTACTGATTTGCTCTACCCCCATGCTTCTGGTATGGTACTGTTTTCTGTTTCATGTACCTATAGCTAGTTAAATTTCTTTTAAACCATCATGAACAAGCTATACTTAAATTATGTTCTGTTCTTAAGATAAAATTCAAGAGCATTTGATTTTTGACATATGTCACATAATGTTTGTAATACTAAATGAGAATTTTAATTTCAGACCCAAATTTATCTCTGTTCTCCTTTTCTCTCCCATTGGGGCAGTCTCCAAGGGAAGAGGTTTTTGATTTAGGCATAAGATTATACAGACAGGGATAACCTAACAGGTCTCTAATCAGCATGAGAACCAATTCCCAGGTGTTTGTTTATAAAAGTCATACCTATTAAAGAAAGCAACTCAGCCAATGAGACAGGGTAAGAGTCCCCATCAACCCTTTGTCATCAGATGGGCTTTGAGGGTGGTGTGCTAAGTGACAGGATCACCCCAGAGACTTGTTTCCTAGGAAAAGAGTTTGGAAAGAAGCATTTCTATGGGTTAACTTTATATATTAACTCCTTAGAAAATAAATGAACACTTATCAAATTATTCACTGAAAGAAAACAGTGTTTATAGGTTAGTAAACTGTGGAAACTAAAAAGCTATAAGAGACAGTAGTGTTAGATGTTATTGAATTGGCTACAAGAAAAAAATGAATAAAATAGACTTAAAAACCTGTGAGAAAACATGTAGTTTCCTCATTTTTTTCCTACATAGAACTAGGCAGAGACGGGTAATGAATATTTCCATGGTTGGGGGGGCACAATCTAAAGTTGTCCTCTGATAAATATTAGCTTCTTTTCTTACTCTTTAAAAAAAAATTATCTTATTTATTATTTTTGAGACAAGGTTTCACTCTGTTGCCTAGGCTAGCATGCTAATTTTTCTTTTTTTTTTAGGGATAGGGGTCTCACTATGTTGCTCATGCTGGTCTCAACTTGGCCTTAAGCTATCCTCCTGCCTCAACTCCCAAAGTGTTGAAATGATAGGCATGAGTCACCACACCCAGTCTTTTTTCACATTTTTAACCTTAAAAATTCACAAAAATGATCCACTAGGATCCCCACATTAACCTCATCATAAAAAGGTACTCCCACTCCCAGATTTCAAATAAAACTAATGTTCTAGGCACATATAGCATGATTATCCACAGGTTACTCAGTACTGCCCTAGCATATCAGCACATACTCTAGAAACCTGGCTCCAAAATTAAAGCTTTATTTAAGAGAAGCAGGACCAAACAAAACCAAACCAAAAGGAAACAAACAAAACCTAAAAAGGGAAAAATTCTAGTATGATAATGGAAATAAATGTTGTCTAATATATTTTCTCAGAAACAGTTCACTCTTGACAAATTTTTTTATATTAATATAACACAGTCAAAAAGAAAAAGTACCCACTCACTACCTAAAATGGAATGAAAGGCTTTTCCTCTATACCTCAGTTTTAGAAATAAGTCTTTGGCTAAAAGAAGAGGAAAGAGTTACACGCATATAAACCTTCAGAATGGGAAGAATTAGTATCACCAAGTGTTTCTCATCTTTGCCAACTAACGACAGTATTTTAAAAACTGTTCATTCCAATTTTTAGAGTATAACTCATGACACTGGCTGGCTGTCAACAACAATACCCTCCAGTACCTTATATAATATTTCATATCAATGTTAGCAGAACACCTTTTCTTAAATTTCAAGGTACATTTATTATATTCTCTACATATGTTAACTTATCAAACATTTCAGTGCCTTGTGTATTAACTTCTAACAGGAATACAGAAATGATTAAGACAAGATACAATCTACTAGCAAAAAGGTAAAGTTAAACATCTGGCACAAAGAAACACTCAAAAGACAACAGATGTTCAAAGAATATACTATCAAAACATTCTGTTTTGCTAAGTGAAATGAGGGTCATAGTTAAGGTGACCAGACGGCGGCATGTCCAGATTTTTAACAATTTGTCCCCCGGCACTTTAAAAAAGTCCCGATTTTTGTAAAGAATGCAGGACAAGCTAGGGAACAGCGGGAGAATGGGAAGGGAATATACTGTTTTTGGCTGCTGAAAAGGTTAATGTAACTACATTTGGGAATGAAAAGGTTAATGTAACCTCATTTGGAAATGAAAAGGCTAAGGTAAACTCCCTACTCCCCTCCTGGGCAAGGTCCCTAGACTGGCTCCCTCCCTTGCTTCTAGGCAAGGACAATTAACTCAGAAGGAGCCAAACTGTCTGGAACAAACAAGTAGCCCCCTACCCCCCCCCCCCCCCCCTAGTAAGGTGACCAGACGTCCCACTTTTGGCGGGACAGTCCCGATTTTAACAATTTGTCCCACATCCTGCGCGTTTTAAAAAAGTCCCGATTTATTTTTGGAAAGAATGCATGACAAGCTAGGGAACAAGGAGAACAGGAAGGGAATATACAGTTTTCAGCTGCCATGTGGCTATTTCACCAGGATATGAGTTTTATATTATTTTTGTTAATTTTATAATGTTAAACTTTAATAACAAATAATTGTTGAGAACTGCTTATCAAAGTTTGCATTGTTGTCAGGCCCCGCCCCCTCCCCCCCAAAGGTGTCCCACTTTACCAATGTTAAAATCTGGTCACCTTAGTCATAGTGCCATGTGAGAGTCAGGTTGTACCTAGAATCAAGTAATTAAAATTAAAAGCCTATTTCAAGATGCATTTAGGATTCCTACCCCCTTTTCCTTAGATTAGGTACAAGCCCATGATGGCATGAGGACAGACAGGCACTAGAGGCAGAACAGAGTGAGTCAGTTTTCTATATGGGGGTGGCCCAATGATGGCTGCCAAAGCCAGAGTCAGTAAGAAAAGCACTGGGGAGGAGGGTGTTGCAGCAACACATACAACGGAAATTGATGCAATAAGTAAATACATCTGAGGATAATGGCAACTCCATTCGAAACTGTCAAAGAAAAGAGTTAGAAATATGGAAAGGGAGATAAGGTGTCAAAATGGAATTTGGGGTATCACCGTGATATACATATACTCACCAGGCCTTGTGATAGCTACACCACAGAAATGAGCACACTTAGGGCCAAGATATTGGCTTCTAAATATTTTCTAAAGGAAATAAAAGGAACTAGAGCCTCTTAGAAAAAGGGTAGGATCAGAGCAAGATCCCGGGAGACTGAAACAAGAGAATCACTTGAGCCCAAGAGTTTGAGGTTGCTGTGAGCTACAATGCCACAGTACTTGACCCAGGGTGACAGAGTGAGAAAAATAAAAAAGAAAGAAAGAAATTAAGAAAAATGGCAGATTGAAGTGCTGTGGCAAGAAAAAAATAAGAGCCTAGAACGTCTTATTAATTCAGAAAGAAAGAAATTGCCAAAAGAATGAGACATGTATCAAAAAGACACAGAAACCAGCAAGAACAGGCAGCCACTGGACAAAGCTGGAATGATTTAAACATAGAAACATATAATAATAGTAAAAGATTATAACCCACTGAATACAATAGGAATACTCTTGAGAGTACAAACATTATTAAATGAGAAGAAGAACAATAAACTCTTCTTTACTTTCAACTAATAAAAGTAGAAGGAATGACTGGATTAGAAAATCACCATTTAGCAACCATCACCGTATTAATTTATTCTGCCAAGAAACATCAATGGGTGCTAAAACTAATGGGTTTAAGTTTGATAAAGAACAGGATATTTATATAGTCTCAAAGTACTTCTACATAATGATGCTTATAAGTTATAAAAAGAAAGATAGTAACTTCATAGTAGGAAAACCTGGCAAGGTTTTCTTAATCACTCCACCTTAATCAAGTACTAAAGGTGAGTATCACCAATAACAGAACAAATCAAATCATGACCTGTTAAGAGTACAAGGAGAACAGAGCATCACTTCTATAATATTTGTGCCTAAAATGCCTAACTTGAATCTAATCATGAGAAAATGCTAAACAAATTCAAAATGATAATAAACATTCCATCTCCAAAAAGTGTCAAAGTTATAAAAATTAAGATAAGACCAAGGATCTGTTTCAGATTGAAAGCAACAAAATGTATAACACTCAAAGCATTTATTACTAAATGTGTAACACTCAACAAAGCATTTATTGACAGCAACAAAATGTATAACACTCAAAGCATTTATTGAAACAACAAAATGTATAACACTCAAAGCATTTATTACTATTATTATTATTATTATTGTTAATTGGGCCCAGGTGAGGTTTGAATTCACTGCTCCTGGTGTGTGGGGCTGGCCTGCTAACCACAGAGCTATGGCATAACCACAGAGCTATGGCGTCCAGCTAACTCACAGCATTTAAAATGCTATCCATTTTAATAAAACTTCAACCATACATACTTACTTATGGAAAAATAATAAAGAAATCTATACCTGTATGCCATGAAACCTTTTCTGTTTTAAAGAAAGAGGGTTAAGTAAAAATCATTACTGATGGTTAAGAAACTGGAAATTGTTATATGAATTCAATGTTCCATAGGAAAAAAACTGCTAAACAAAAATAAATACAAGGTCAGTTGCTATGCAACAATAAGACATGTTTGCATGAAGTCAACAAAGGAGGAGAGGCAGTAAAAATGAATCTTTCTATACTTTCTATGTTAACTTCCCAGGTTCTAAGTAGTCAAACTTTTCAGAGGTTATTTTCTTAGAATATACAGTTTATTGCCATGAAGGATGTGAGTGTGTAACATTACCAAAGTTAAAAACAAGTCTATTGGCATGTGATTGATCTGTACTGACAACTTAAATAGCAAGGGGAACATAAAAAATATAAAAGTGCCTTAAACTTTGTAACAAAGACTACTACAAGTTTAGTACTTGTTTGTAACTCTTAGTCCATTATTTCTCTTTCCACCTACAAACTAATCCTGGGAAAACTTTCTGAATGCTTCTAGTATAAAGCATGGGTGAAAAGAAAAAAATAAACCTCAAAACTAAGATCTATTTTTAATCTTGGTACATGATTTAATTGTAATTACTCATTAAACAGTATGAAATTAGCCAGTCACCTTTTATCAGTCATCTTTTAAAAATATTTAGCTGTAGGAAGTTAGTAAGCCAGTTTTGCACAATCCACAAAGCAAAACTACTCAGTAGAAAGAGGCTGAAAGCTGCATCAGATCTTGAATATAGCCTCTTCAGGCTACCCCCCTTAGTCATTAAAAGACACTAAATTTGATAGAAAATATAGATCTGGTATAACTAACAATCCAGAATTGATGCATAGACACCTAAATGGGTGCTGGAAAAGTAATGCTCTGAATCTCAAATCCAGCATTCTTGAGTTTTAAAATAAGAAATAGTTTCTGTGAGTCAAGAGAAAGTAGGCCGTAAGTTCTGATTAAAAAATATTGTAATTGAAAAGACTATAACACGGAGGAGAGTGGAGGGAGAAGAGGGGGAAAGCTGCCTCTTAAAGAGCAGCAGTGAACCAAAAGAGATCAACTCCTATTACAATGAAACAGCTTTGAACCAGTTCAATGCCTGCTTGGGTTAAGGTCATGTGTTTTCACACGTTCCTTACCTGTCTGCCAGAAGGAAAATTATATCCTCACTGGAGAACTATTACTATATCCAGAGAGTTCCCATTTCTTTCATATACAGTGTTTGTGATTCAGTCAAGTTACCAGACATGTCAATTGTAAGACTAAGTGACTGAAAACAAGGAAGAAAAAAAAGACAAGAGCAACCCATACTTGTTGTCAGATACTAACTTTAAAATAATGTAATTATTAATACTTGTAAAAAGAAGTACAAAAAGAAAAAATATGATTAATATGTCCAAGAAACAGATGATAAAATGGAGGGATTCTGCACAGAACATTAAACTACTAAAATACCAAATGGAAAATCCAAAATTAAAATGTATAGCTAAAATTTAAAACACAATAGGTTTAATGACAGATTAGTTACAATTGAAAAGAGATTAGTATAACAGAAGATACATTGGGGGGGGGAATCTAGAGATTTTTAAATAATAGAGCAAAAAGGAGACAGGAAATACTGAAAATAACACAAGACACATGGGACTTAGTGAAAATGTATAACATACATATAAATGGAATCCTAGAAACAGATATTAAATGGGACAGAAGCAATATTCATAGAAATAATAACTGACAAATTTCCAATACTGAGGAAAGATACAAACTCACAGATTCAATAAGATCAGTGAATCTCAGCAAAATAAATACAAAGAACATAACTCAGCAAATCATAGTAAGATTACTAAAAATCAAAGACAAAGAGAAAACTTTAAATATAGAGAGAGTAAAGACAGAATACCTTCAAAGGAAAAACAATAAGACTAAGGCAGGGTGTGAAGGCACACGCCTGCAGGCAGTCCTAGCTACTTGGGGGGCTCAGGCAGGAGAATCACGTAAGCCTAGGAAGAGTTTGAGGCTGCAGTGAGCTATAACTGCGCCACTGTACTCCAACATAGGTGACAGAATGAGACACAATCTCTTAAAAAACAAAAAAGGAAAAGGAAAAATGACTGAGAGGTGACCTCATCAGGAACTAATTGAAATCAGAAGATAATGGAGTGATGAAGGTAACTTAAAAACCTAAAAATGTTTTTAAAAGCAGCATAGGAGAATATTTTTATGACTTGAGGGTACAGAAAAATTTCTTAACAATAAGCAATAACCAGGAAAGAAAAAAAATGGTAAGCTGGATTTCATAAAATTTTAAATCATAAAATTAAAAATTCCAAAGACATTATTAAGAAAATGATTAGATGAATTACAATGTAGGTGAAAGATATGAACAGACACTGCATAAAAGATATGCACATGACCAATAAGCACATGGAAAGGCACTCAAATCACTAGATATCAGGAAAAGTGCAAATTAAAATCTTGGGCAGGAATACTACCAAGCAACAAAAAGGAATTCCTGATACACACACCACATGGATAAGCCCTAAAAACATGCTAGAAGGAAAGAAGTATTATACAAAAGAGTACAAACGAATGAGTCCATTTAAATGGAAAAACAGTAACAGAAAAAAATTAATCTTGGATGGAAAAAAAATCAGAACAGTGGTTGCCTCTAATAAGAAGGACAAGAGGAACCTCTGGGTTAATGGAAAGTAATCTTAATTTGTAGTCTTTAATAAACCAAACCTCATAATATAATCAGTAGAGTTAACCACTAGATAAATGGAAGAGGAGGAAAAAATGAGATAATAATAAGAACTTAATCCAAAAGAAGATAAGAAAAAAAAAGAAATTTAGAAGAGGCAGACCAATTTAAATAGCAAATATGGCATATTTAAACCAAGTGTCAGTTATTATACTAAAAGTAAACAAATGGAATGCTCCAATTAAAACTATTCTCAAATTGGGGCCGGGTGTGGTGGCTCAGGCCTGTAATCTCAGCACTCTGGGAGGCTGAGGCAGGTGGATTGCCTGAGCTCAGAAGTTTAAGACCAGCCTGAGCTGGTCTTAAATGAGAACCCATTTCTAAAAAACAGCCAGGCATTGTGGCAGGCACCTGAAGTACCAGCTACTTGGGAGGCTGAGTCGAGAGGATCACTTGAGCCCAAGAGTTTGAGGTTGCTGTGAGTTCTACTGAGGGCAAGTGAGACTCTGTCTCAAATAAATAAATAAATAAATAAATAAAAATAAAAACTATTCCTAAATTATAAAAAGATATGCTACCTGAAAAAATACTGCTAAAAACAGATTAATCCTGGGCTTATCAAATATATTGCATACAATAGCCAATCATAAAGGTCTAAAGGGAATGGGAATGACTCAGATAACATGAATGAAAGCAGTATCCTACGGTCACTCAACTCAGGCCATTCCAAAATACTAGAGCAGCACAAATCTCTCTCTCACTGCCCAAACCTTGAAGCAAGGTGAAAAGGAACAGTAGATAATGACAAAGAAAAGCAAACTCCCAGTTAACAAAAGTTTACTGAGTTTCTACTGCATGTAATTTCCTAGACTTGGCATTTAAGGGTTACTCAATTATACCCAAAAAATTGGAAGGCCTTTACTTTTTCTAACATGGTTTAAAAAGCAAGAATACTCAGAAGAAAGTGGCAGACACACAGTCTCATTTTCCCTCCAAGGAAAATTGGCTCTTCTGACCCTTAAAGAGATAGTCCAAGTAAGGCATATAGGTTTCTTCTGTGCTAGTCCCAGTGATCTGTGGGGCAGGCAGGGCAAGCCCTTGAAATAGCATTTGGGTTCAGGGCAAACAGTTCCCATTCCGCAAACTCTTTTGCTGAGTGTGTCTGCCTGCTGTTCGCTGTGTGCTGTACTCATGCCCCTAATCTGCCAGCCTCAGTCTCATCTCAGTCTGGTTAAGATGCAGCCACTTCCTCTGACTTGGTACAGAACACTTCGCCGCCAACCCTGCCCCCTACATACACTGAATGGCTGCTTACAAGGTCTGTGTATGATGCAAGGATACCTATTTCACTGGTTTATATCCTAAAAGCACTGTAAGTCCTTTTTTAGGGAGACACTGACAAAAGCAAGATTTGCATCAATGTCACCTCACAAGTTCTTTGTGTTTCAGTCTGCCATCTTAATAATAATGGACTATTTAATTGGGTATGTCCTCCATAATTTTAATACATGTTTATTTTATATGAATGATGTGTCAAGACCTAAAAATACTAGGTAGTTACACAGTTTAAAAGCTTAAATGGTTTTCTAGAGTATGCTATCAACATGGGCCTACAACATTAGACAGAGCAACTGAAGTTTGAAAGACCCTAGAAAAATACAAATAGCTACTGAGTAAGACCTTCATGGAGTTGCCATGGCACAGAACTTTCTTCTCCCAAAGTATTTTTTAATCAAAATAATTTTCAGCTATTAACTGACTTAGAGCATACTTATGACAGTGTTCTTATTATATGCTTCTACGTTACTACCATATGACCTTGGTCCTGTCTCCTCCATCTCCTGGGAAGCTGGTACTGTTCTCTTCCACAAGGCTCTGGAATCCAGTGACCACACATATGGACTTCTCCCTGCCACCCCAAGCAGTCTGTCTGTGGTTTCCTAACCCTATTAGTACTCCTCACTGAGATACCCTACTATACATGATCTCTTTCCTGGGGAACATCCAGCTTCTTGAGAGTAGGATTCTTTTTTTTTTTTTTTGAGACGGAGCCTCAAGCCATCCCCCTGGGTAGAGCGCCATGGTATCACAGCTCATAGCAACCTCCAACTCCTGGGCTCAAGCGAGTCTCCTGCCTCCGCCTCCCAAGTAGCTGGGACCACAGGTGCCCGGCACAATGCCCGGCCATTTTTTTTTTTTTGGTTGCAGCCATCATTGTTGTTTGGCGGGCCTGGGCTGGGGATTCGAACCCACCACCTTAGGTGTATGTGGCTGGCGCCTTAGCAGATTGAGCCACAGGCGCCGAGCCAGAAAATTTCAGAGCTTGAAGACAAGACTTTCAAATTAACCCAGTCAGTCAAAAATGAAGAAAAAGAATCAAGAAAAAT
>CAUYQV010004655.1:0-23114 GCA_963574575.1 Galagoides demidoff
TGTAGCTTTCATTTGAGAACTATAAATTAGTTTCATAACAGGGCTGTGTACATTGGGTACTTTTTCTTCCATTCTTTTGATACTTTGCCAAGAAGAACGTTTTCTAGTTCCATCCATGTAAACATGAAGGAGGTAAAGTCTTCATTTTTCTTTAGGGCTGCATAGTGTTCCATGGTGTACATATACCACAGCCCTAAAGAAAAATGAATGGATCAATAAACTGTGGTATATGTACTCCAATGTGTCTTTATAGAACCCCCAGGTGATCATTTTCCGGATTAACCTGAAGAGGGCACAGAGAAGGCCCAATGTCTCTTCATAGAAAAGGCCATTTCCAAAATTCCCAAAACTTCTCTCAGAAATAGAGAAGATAAAAACAAAGAAGGTAGGACATTTTAACACAAAGACTTCCACTAAAGTTTGTGACGTTTGGTACAAATAGCGTGCTGCTGCTCCTGTGTCTAGGAGTCCCCATCTTTTCTGACTGGCCATCAGACATGTTTCCAACAAAACTCACCCCCTGGATGGCAGAGACTGAGGAGAGAGTTCCCACTCAGCCAAAAGGCAAACCCAGGGACTTGAAAACAAGACAAGTTTCTTCATTTGGTTCTTATTTCAGGGATCTACAAGAACGTTTTTCTTAAAAGACACCTGACTAGTCAGAACCGTGTAACTGACTGGTAGAATGCAGGGCAGGTTAGAAGGAGGGGGTGTTGGGAAGCCTGGCCAGAGTTCCATACTATGTTAAACATCTTTATGACAAAATGACACAGAAACACAACTGACAAAACAAGAACAGCAGTCAATAACAACAGTAGAAGCCATTTCTGAGAGGAGCTGGAATCAAACAATATGAATATTAATACACCACAAAGTACTAACAAATATACCATTACCAGAGTCACTCACGTGACTAGTCACCCGTGAAAACTTTTCTGTCATTAATTTAAATTTGGAAAGGACAATCATCTTTTATCATCTGCTCAACAGAGAGGAAAACTGGGAGGCCAACTAGTAAGTAAAATATCTCAACCACATTTCCAGCCGATTGGAATTCCAATCTCCTCTTTTTGGGAGAGAAGAGAGGTTTTGAGATCCTGCCTTCCTGAAAACTGTAGGGGTGAGGGGAAACTTGCCCTTTTTCCTGAAAGTTCACTGAAAGATCGAGTCACAATTAAGGCAGATTAATAAGAGAAATGTTTATTTCCAAATACCATGTGCATGGGAAGAATTACACAAGTGATTACTCCAACACATCTTATTTTTGGATATTGTCAATTGGCCCAAAATTTACTATCCTTTTTTTCCTTAAGTTATATGTAACAGTTTTATTCAGGTATGACTGGCATAAACTAGACATATTAACTATGCAATTTGATACATTTTAACATATGAATACACCTTGAAATCATTGCCACTACTAAGACAGTGAACATATCCATGAACCTCAGAAGATGTCTTATGCCTCTACATAATTTTTTTCTTTTTCCCCTTCACAACCAAACATGTCTCCAAATGTTCTTGATTTCCTTTCTAACATTATAAATTGTTTCTCATTTTTAAGTATTTTACATGAATGTGTATAAGTACAATATTATTTATTTTTAAATATTGTTCTTTTTCTCAGCTTTATTTTGAGATTTATTCATGTTATAGCATGTAACAAAATTCTTTCCTTTAATTACTGAGTAGTATTGTCATATTAATATTCCAATGTATTTATATATTCAACAAATGATGGGTTTGGGATTAATTTTATTTCTTAGCTATTATAAATAAAGTTGCTATGTACATTCATTAACAATTTTGTATGGAAAAAATGTTTTTCTTTTATGTGTTATATAAATAACTTTTTAAGAAAAAGACAAAGTGTTTTCCAAAGCGGTAATGATTTTATATTCTATGGGGAGTACATGACAGTTCCAGGTTCTCCACATCCTTGTGAACTCTTGTGTGGTCAATCTTTTTACTTTCTATTCTTCTAAAAAAATGTTTAGTACTTTTTTATTGTTTTCTTTTTTAATTTCCATTGCCTTAATGCTAGTAATTTTAAGAATCTTTTAATGTGTTTTTGGCATGTGTATGTCTTTTTCTGATGAAATATCTCTTCAAAACTTTTGCATTTTTAGAAATTTGGTCATTTGCATATTAACTATGCAATTTGATACATTTTAACATATGAATACACCTTGAAATCATTGCCACTCAATTCCTTTTACTCATTTTGTGAGATTTTTACATACTAGGGATCCAAGACATTTATATCAAGACTGATATATGCATTGTAGATATTTTATGATAGTCGCTGACTTGATTTTTATTTTTCTTAAGAACATCTTTGAAACAGCAAAAATTTTTAATTTTGAAGACTTATGAGTTATGTTTTCTTTTTTATGGATTGTGCTATTTGTGACACAAGTAAGATTTTTGTGTCTTGCTAAAGGTCATAAAAATTATCTTCTATATGTCTTCTAAATTTTTTATAGCTTTAGATTTTATACTTAAGTTCAAAATTTATTTCGAATTAATTTTTGCATATATATGAGATATAAAGAGTTAATATTTTTGTATATAGTTATCCAGTTATTTCGGCATTGTTTGTTGACAAGACTATTCTTTCATCATTGAATTGTCATGTCACCACTCCCCAAAAGTCATTTTTCCATATAATGCTGGATGTATTTCTAGAATCTCTTCTAAGTTCCATTTGTACATTTGTCTAACTTTAGTCTATACTGTCTTCATGCCTGTAGCTTAATAATGAGCCTTACAATCATCTAATGTAGTTTTCCAAGTTGTTATACTTTTTCAAAGTTGTTTTGGCTACTAAATGTCCTTTGTATTTCTGTATAAATTTTAAAGTCATTTATCAGTTTCTATAAAAATAAACTGGTTGGGTTTTCATTGGAATTGTGTTGAATCTGTAGATCAAATTGAGAAAAAAAAATGTTAACATCTTAACAATACACAGTTCTCCAATCCATGTATGTGGCATAAGCTCTCCACTTATTCGTGGACACTTTGTAGTTACTATGTTAATGTTCTGGTATTTTTATAATTTTTTTCAGCCTGATTTCAAAATCATTTATATTTGTATGCTATTTCAAATATTTTAAAACTTTAAGTTCCAGTTGAGTATTGCTTGTATAATAAACTATACAAAAACCTTAAAATTGTGTACTCATATTATTATTGCAAAGACTTAGCTTCTATATACTTTATAAGCCATATGATTCATTTTATTGTATATGTTACACAGTGATTTAAAAAATATAAATAAGAAATAACACATATGTTTGTCTATGTGTTTACAGTTTTAGATATTTCCTTTAAGTGAAGAATTTTCTTTCACATTTATTGTATTTTAGGTCTGCTGGTGATGAAATTTCCTAGCTTTTGAATTTTGAAAAATGCTTTATCTTCACTTTGATATACTCATTTTCTAGCTATGTCTAAAACTTACATTTTCATTTTTACCAGTCTTCAGGTGCTTTCTTAGTTTCTTCTCACACTGTTTAAACAAGAAATCTGCTGTCTCCCTTATTTTTGTTCTTTTAGGCAATGTCTCTTTTCTTTGGCTGATTAAAAAAAAATTATCACTTGTTTGATAATGTTTTATGATATGCTTTGGTTGATTTTCCTCATGTTCATGGTGAAGTAAATCCTTTTACTCCATCTTATATGAAAATAAAAGTCACAATACATTTTAAACTGAATTTATCTAATGGTTTTGTGGATTTCTAAGAAAATTATAAATTACCTGACTGGAACTTGAATTATTTGACTGTACTTATTTATGTTATTTAATCCAAAATCACTTTAATTTTAAAATTTCAAAATATACAGAGGGTAAATTAAAACTCAGTAAATAATTGAGATACTGTTAGTCTTACCCAATGTTTATGTTCATGCCTCTTAAAATTATTTCCCCCAGGTAATTAAGAAATTAACTATATTTTTATAAGGATAATTTTTTACTTCACCCTTGAATACTGCAGTGTCCTCTTGTCAAAAGATGGAAGCTCTCTGGAAGCAGGTTATAATCAGGATTACAAAATATTTCCACGTAAAAATGGTGTGACTCTATCACTTATGAGAAATTGCCAATATTTTTTCATGTTTATCTTTAATCTGAATCTTGAAATTATTTATTCTCTGAAGTAATAGAACACAACATAATTTTTTGTAAGACAGTCAATTCAATATATACTTGGACATGGAATGATGAATCTTTTGATATATTGTGGTCTACTACTTAATTCAGTATACTGATGCATGGAACCTTAAATGTATCAATTGTTCTGATGTTTAAAATGATTTTAACTTCTATGCTTTTGAGTTATCAGTTTGAATGCAATTAGAACGTGATGAAGGCACTTAAGAATAATGCTATATTAAAGATGCCTTAATTAGCAAAAATTCTCAAGGTAAGTTATATAATAGTTAACTTTTATTGAACAATGGATAAGTACTTTTCAGAATGCTACTAATTTTACCTTTATTATCTCTTTTAGTTTTATTGATAATTCATAGAGTTTTGTACTAACACTGTTTCAATTTTCAGAGGGGGAGATTGAGGTAAAGTGTAGAACACTCTGTTAACTGACTCAAGGTCATAGGAAAATGGCAATGCCAAAATTGGAACACAGATAGTCAAAGCCAGAGGGCCAGTTGTTGTATATGCATATGGCAAAGGGTCATGCACACTATTGTATAGGCATGTGTGAATTTGTGTTTCTGATAAGTAAAGGTATCATGAATACATTGTACGTTATATTAGGCAATTCTATTTTTTCATTGTAAATAGCATGCAATAAGGGGCAAGCAATTAAATTTAGAAGTTATTTTGAATATTATATTTACATTTAAGAAAATTGGGAAAGAACACAAAAATAACATACAGTGTTTGTAGTAGGGTAGTGGCATTATTTTCTTCCTGCACTACATTTCTCCAATTTTCTATTATACTATGTTTCTTTTATTAAAAATGAGCTAAGTAAAATAGCAAAAATGATTATAAAAAATAAGCAAATATATTTAATATCTACAAAACTCAAGTGAGAAAATAAGAACATCAAAATTAACCTGCCACTTAGTCAACAAATCCTGAAAATATGGCTCAGCTTCTATTTCCCCTTATGTCAAGGTAGGTATAATTATAAATAACCCCTACATTTTATAGTCCGTAAAAATATTTATCTTCCTAATACAAAGCCAAAATAATAAACACACTTTATAAAAACTCCTCAAATGGCAACTTCTAGGAATCAGAAAATGATTTCCATAGATATATTAAACCATTTTGTCCCCCTTTGTAAATAATCAGTGAAGTTTTCTTTTTGAAGTAATCTATAATCTTCCCTTGTTAACCCTTCCCAAACCCCTAAACATTAAAATTTGTACTAGTTTCAATGAAATTAAAATTAAAGCTTTCAAATATATAATGTGATATCCTAATGCTTATAACATCAAAATTCATATTAGGCAAAAGTAGTTTGAGTGAAACTCTAAGATCATGCAAATTTTCTATATCATCACCAGTGGTTATATAGTGACATATATTTTTCAAACCTTATTAAGTGGTAAGCTTAAAGTGAATACATTTCAGTATACATACATTGTACCCTGATAAAATTGGTTCTGAAAGGTGCATAGAAATGAAATAGGTCTAGGACCTAAGCTTCTTAGTGAGCCTAATACACAGGGCAACAAAAGGGAATTATGGTTATACATGACAACATGGATGACTCTTTAGAAATTATGCTGAATAAAAAAAAATCCTAAAAGTTTAGGTACATTTTCATATAACACAATGACATTTTGGGGGGCAGTGCCTGTAGCTCGAGGAATAGGGCACTGGCCCCATATACCAGGGGTGGTGGGTTCGAGCCCAGCCCCAGCCAAAACTGCAAAAAAAAAAAAAAAAAGACAACATTTTTAAAATGGAGAACATATTAGTGCTTGTTGGGTTGGGGAAGTGGCAGGGAGGTGGAACTGGGGCAAAGGATAGGGAATATGGCGATGTAAGTGCAACAGGATGGATATTTGTAATATTTGTAGTGATGTTCTGCATTATGACTGTGGTGATGGACAAAGCAACTTTCACAGGGATTGAAAAAAAACAGAAATAAAATAAAATTAATACAAGGCATGTTCTATAAAAAAATATGAAGACCAGAGTAATCTTTTTCAACAGTTATCTATTCAGGGATCAAAAAAAGGAGGCAGAGAAAAGATGAGAGAGAGGGGGAGAGAGAGAGAGAGAGAGAGAGAGAGTTTTGAGTAAGGCAATGTTTGTAATGACAGAGATGATGGATAAAAATCAAAAGAGAACAGTTGCAAAATAGAATAATTAGACCTTGTTGACTGATTAGTGAGCCAATGAGGGAAACTCAAGAGTCTAGGATAACTTGCATATATTTTAGCTACGTGACATATATACATGTTTATTAGTATGATGGTGTCTAGGGAAGTACAAAGATTTAAGGAAAAATGATAAGTAAAATTAGGCTTTCAAATTATGTCATTTATGAAAAAGCCCAACAAGTGGATAGCTATATCAATCTGGAGCTCAGGAAAGAAATTTAGGCTGACCCCGAACCTTAGGAGAGCATTGTACATATGTTAAATATATTGAGCTGGGCATATCTCAGTTAAAAACATGTTATGCACACAAATGTTTGAAAGGTATGTCATCTTATATCTGCCAATAATAATAATGATGAACATAGGACCATCTGATATGTATGGACATTCAGAATCTACAAGTCATTTCTCTAAATACCTGATATAATTTATCTCATTTAATCTACATAAAATCCTGTGATATACATAACATTATCCTAATTTTACAGTGGAGAAAACTCAGACTAAGGGAGTTTGCACCTACGAACAAGTTCTTAAGATGAGGGCTTATGATTCATACTCAGCCTACTATCCTTAGTAGGCTCAGGAGTCACCATTTTATTACTGTGTTATCCTGTTACTCATGCCAGTAAATCCATTACACTGAGGTTTATACTCATATAGTGTCCAAAATTTCTTAATCTTTAGTTTCCCACATTATTACTTTCTTAGTTAACATCACATATTTAGTAATTTTTTAGCACAATATCGTGATTTCTTTTACCATGCCCTACTCATGTCTGCAAAACATGTACAAATAAGTAAAGTAAACTAAAAGAGCATGCACGCTGTTTTGCACTAAAGGTTAAAGGGCATAACCTGTATTTAACTTTAACCTAGTTAAGAAATGTTGAACTCAGACATAGATGTATGAGTCAGATCAGAGAACCTAGAGATAAAACCATCCTCATATTCCCATCTAATCTTTGACAAAGCAGACAAAATCATACACTGAGGGAAAAAATCCCTGTTCACAAGTAAAAGACTGAAACAGGATCTGAACCTCACACCACTCACAAAAATTAATTCATGATAGATAAAAGACTTATACCTAAGGCATAAAACTACAAAAATTCTAGAGGAAAATTTGAAAAATTCATATAGATATTGGCCTAGGGAAAGAATTTATGAAGAAGATCCCAAAATTAATCATAGCAACAACAAAAATAAACAAATAAGACCTGATCAAATTAAAATGTTTCTGCCTAGCTAAGAACACAATTTATAGATCAAACAGAAAACTTACAGAATGGGAGAAAATATTTGCATGCTATATATCCAATAAAGGGCTGATAACCAGAATCTACAAAAAACTCAAGTGAATCAGTGAGAAAAAAAATCAAACAACCGCATTGACAAGTAGTCAAAGATATGATCAGAAACTTTTCAAATAAAGATAGTCTAATGATCAACAAACACATGAAAACAAATGCTCAGCATCTCTAATCATTAGGTAAATGCAGACCAAAACCGCAATGAGTTATCACCAACTCCAATGAGAATGGCTTTTATCAAAAAATCCCCAAAAAGTTCTGGCGTAAATATAGAAAGAAAGGAAAACTTACACACTGTTGGTGGGACTGCAAACTAGTACAATTTCTATGGAAAGTAATATGGAGATACCTCAAAGAACTAAAAGTAGACCTACCTACCATGTAATCCAGCAATCCCACTACTAGGTATTTACTCAAAAAAAAAATTGGCATTTCATAAAAAAGACAATTGCACTAGAATGTTTATAGCAGCACAAGTCATAATTGCAAAGATGTGGACACACCCCAAGTGCCCATCAATTCTTGAATGGATTAATAAAATGTGGCATATGTATACCCTGGAGTACTACTTAGCCATAAAAAATGGTGATTTAGTATATTTTATAACAACCTGGGTGAAACTGGAGATCATTCTTCTAAGTGAAGTAGCTCAAGAATGGAAAAGCAAATATCACATATACAAAGTAATAACGAATCAATGAACACTTACGTGCACTTGTGGAAGTAAAACTCAATGGAAATCAGGTAGGAGGGCACTGAGGAGGGGTTGCATACGTCCATACCTGATTGCTACAACACACAGATTTTGGGTGAAGGACACAATTTTAATTTGCAATATAAAAAAGCAAATTATGTAACCAAAATCTGTTTGTCCCTGTAATATTCTGAAATTTAAAACAAATATTTGTTTTAACTTATAAAGAGACATTGGACTGAATGAGATAGTGCTTGAGACTTTATGTTTGATAAACCAAGGCTGATATCAGCTGAGAACAGAGGTGGTAATTTCATTGTGTATCTATTAGACATAAAAGTCATTGACAAAAATTATATTTGAAGTCCTTATATATGTACAAAACTATATAAAATCAGTGTTTCTTGTGAAAAATGATCATCCTCATAGATAATTTGTGACATTGCACTGTACGCAGTCTCTACAGAAGACTCCACATAAAACACTGAAGATTATACCAATGAATAAATCAAATGAACAGTATGACATACCTATTGACCCTGCTTACTACCTATTAAGCAATAAAAGTTTCTATTAATTGGCCTTTTTCAGGGTGATCCTGAAAAATTAATGTGCACGGTTGGCTTTCTCCCACCTGTTCTGCCTGCTACTTCCTTCATATATCATTCTCCAACACCTCGAAACCAATCACTAGGTATGATTAAAAGTCTGAAAGTATTAGTAATACCTGGAGAACAGATGTGGTAAAGTGCACATAATAATATAAAACAACCTCTAAATTTATCATTGCACCTGCTCTGTAATTTTATAAGGATTCTTTCTGATAAATTATCGAGTGGTTAGAAATGGCTGCACCTTAAAAGTCAAGGATAATTGGTGGGGGGAGAGGGGAAACCTTGTTAATTGGAAGCCCTAATGCTAGAAATGGTTTTTATGCAAAATATTGTTTGGCTGACCTCGAGTTACTCAGTCTGCATTGCTTGGATATAATAAAAAGCATAGAGTACCTTGAACAACTTTAATTATTTTTACAGACAAAATGCAGTAGCGTGGGAGTGATAGCTCTTCAATAAAAGTTATGTTCTCAGAGATATCAATATTGCTCTAAATCTGTTCTTTACTTAGTACTCCACAGGGCAAACTTTAATGTTTCTTTTCTATAACAGACAAATGAAAATAGTGTCAACATGTCTCTGCTCAACAGCTTAGAGTGACTTCTAAAAATTCACTAGAGTGTATTTTATAAACACTATAATAATATTTTACTACCAGTAAAGTATCAATTGAATAAACTGCAATTTGAGAAGCAGACTACTGACGTCAAACCTGATAGTTTATATTTTATTGGAGATTATAAACTTCTCAAACGAAGCCTTTAATAAACAATTTCTTCCTTTAAAATTACAACTGAATTGACTCAAGTGCCAAATTTGACCTAAAAATATGCTGTATAGATAGAGAGCTAGGGGACAAATAGATGATAGATATGGATATATAGATTTAGAAATAGAAGTAGATCTATGCACACAACAACATACCAAATATGTTCATGCGTAACGTGCTGATTTCTTCACCTCTCATTCTCTCGTTTATTCCTGAAGCCGCTGTGATATCACTTCTTGCCCCACATTCACAAGAACTACTTTACTAAGTCCACAAAGACTTCTGATTTCCAGATACAATGGTTACTTAACCACAGCCATTGGCATTCTTGTCTTTTCTCCCAACCCTAAAGCCCCTCTCTCCTGATTGCAGGACACCTAATCCTCTTGGATATTTTTATTGCCTCTTGGCTGCTCTTGCCCAGCCTCTTTCATGGGAGATTTCCCCCTATTTTTCCACTACACACTGATCTTGCACAGGGGTCTGTTTGGATTTTTCATCTTCTTCATTCACACACTGTCTCTTAGCATGCCTCGTTCTCATTTATGACTCCAGCCACCATACAGGTGCTGCTGACTGCACGGTTTCTCTCTCCCTCCTGCTTTACAATCACATATTCAACTGGCTTCCAGACATTCCTGTGTGGATATAGAATATTTGGCACAACCCAAACCAAAACCTTCAATTGTGCCTCAAAAATCATGTTTTTTCTTTATTCCCCTTATTATTTAATTCCTTGAGAATCATCACCACTGGTCTTGTTTATACTTTTGGGGGTAAAGTATTGCTTCACCTGTAGTTCTTAAATTTACTCAACTTTTACATTGTCATCAACATTTCTGTATTCAGGACTTCAACATCTCTAATATAGACTATTTCATCATTCTCCTAACTGGATTCTCTGTCCCGGCATCGTCCTCTTTTAATCTGGCGTCTGTCTGGCATCATCATCCTCAAGTGATGATGTTAAAATCACACATCAAATTCGAAGATTCTGATGTGTGACATCCTTAAGTGTCATGTGTGGAGACAACTGCCGTTTCACATTCAGAGTCTCATAATCTTTAAGTGTGCTGAATTATTTAAAAAAAAAAAAAAAGAGGAGAATTACGGAGCTCCTGGATAAACACACATTCTTCAGTATGGCACAGGAGATGCTCCACAATCTGGTTACTCTCCTCCTCTTCAACCTCAGATTTTCCAGTTTGATTTGGGCATCCCTTGCTTCATGAAATTTTTCTCTACTTTCCATCTGCACCTAGAACAGGCTGAATCAGAACCTTCTCTTTTACCTACTGGTAGCACCTGTAATGGGTTGAATGGTTTCCTCCCAAAATTCATGTCAACCCAGGATCTCAGAACTATTTAGAAATAGGGTCTTTGCAGATATAATCTTATTGGACTCAGTGTGAGCCCTAAATGCAATGATTAATGTTTCCATCAAGGAGAAGAGAGGGAAATTTGATGCAGAGAGACACAAAAGAGGAAGGTGATTTGAAGATGAAGGAAGAGACTGAAGTAATTGATGCATCTGTAAGCCAAGGAACCCCAAGGATTGCCAGCAATCACCAGAATCTAGGCATGGACAATTTCTATCAGAGCCTCCAGAAGAAATCAGAAAATATCTTTATTTTTGACTTCTAGTTCCCTGAACTTTGACAAAACAATTATTTGTTGTTCTAAATAATCCAGTTGGTGGCAATTTGTTACAGTAGCCCCAGAAACTAATACAGCAGCCTGTACTCACCTCTACTATGGCACTTATCAGACTGAATCCTAGTTATTTTATTTGTTTATCTCACTTCTATGCCTAATTATATGCCAAATTTGTTAAAGGCAGAAATCCATTTTCCTATGTCACCAATGTCTTTAGGTTGTAGGTAAATGCTTGCTACATTTATGTAAATACATAATAAAACCATATTTTAAGAATACAATTTAAAAAGACATTTTGTCTGAAAAAAGTATACAATATGGTCTTACGTTACAATTTCCTTGTAGTCTAGGAATAGTTAGGATTTTAAAGATGAACAGATTATAAAAGTAAATTTTTTTACACTTTAGTATATAATTTTAACTTTATCAATCCGGACATTCAACTTTTTGTTTTTTTATCAAGGGAATCTATTTGGCAGAAAATGTCTTGGGAAGTGTAACAGACCTAGAAATGAAAGTTTAATAATGGAATAAAAGATGCAAGAAACAAATATTTAGGAAGAACTCTTGGCAAATCATGTCATCATTATTACGGATGGCAATTAATTGGAGCCAAGAAAATAGATCCTCACATACTTCATTTTAGTATCTATAGAACGGACAAATTGATTCTACATGTGATTTTTCTGTGTCAGGCTGTAACAGACATAAAGTACAAAATATTATAATATTACAAGCTACAGAGATAAAATATTTATATAAATACATATATATCTTGAAGATATAGTAGGGTAAGTCCTAAATCACTGTAATAAGATAAATGTCACAATAAAATGAGTCACACAATTTTTTAGGTTTTTTAGTGCATATAAAAGTATGCTTACATGCTATTCTTTTAAGTAGACAATAGCAGTATGCCTAGAAAAACAATGTAAATACATTGATTAAAAAAAAATACTTCATTGGGTTGGATGCGATAGCTCATACCTATAATCCCAGCACTCTGGGAAGCTAAGTCAGGTGCATTTCCTGAGCTCAGGAGTTCAAGACCAACCTGAGCAGGGTGAAACCCCATCTCTAAAAGTAGCTGGGCATTGTGGTGAGAACTACAGTACTAGCTACTAGGGAGGCTGAGACAAGAGAATCACTTGAGCCCATGAGTTTGAGGTTGCTGGGAGCTATGATGTTATAGCATTCTACCCAGTGTGACAGAGTGAGACTGTATCTCAAAAAAATATGTTTAAAAAACCCTTTATTGTTAAAAAATGCTAAAGATCCCCTCAGCCTTCCATAAGTAATAATGTTTGTACTGGTAAAGATCTTGGCTCAATGTTGATGACTGCTGATAGGTAAGAATTATGGTTGCTGAAAGTTTGGGTGGCTATGGAAATTTCCTAACATAAGACAACAATGAGGACTATAATCCCAGCATTTTGGGAGGCTGAGGCAAGAGGATCACTTGAGGCCAGGAGTTTGAGACTGGCCTTGACAATGTAGTGAGAACTCACCTGTACAAAAAGCTTTAGTCTCAGCTTCTCAAAAGGCTGAATCAAGAGGATTGCTTGCACCAAGAAGCTTGCGGTTACAGTAACCAAGGTGATGTCACTGGAATGTAGCCTGAGCCACAGAGTTAGACATGTCACACATACACACACACACACAAATAAAAATAAAAGGAAAGGAAAGGAAAAAAAAGAAATCAAGAATAATAAAATTTACCACATCAGTTGACTTTATTTCATAAGACTTGTCTCTACAGCAAGTGATGCTGTTTGATAGAGTTTTACCACAGTTGAACTTCTTTCAAAATTAGAGTCAATCCTTTCAAAGCCTGTTGCTGCTTTATCAAGTAAGTTTATATAATATTCTAAACCCTTTTTGTCATTTAAACAGTGCTCACAGCATCTTCACCAAGACTAGATTCCATCTCAAGAAACCACTTTCCTTGGTTATCCAAAGAAGCAAGCTCCCAGTTTCATCATGAGATGGCAGCAGTTCACTGAGGTCTTTGAGTTCTACTTCTAATTCTAGTTCTCTTGATATTTCCACCACATCTTTAGTGACTTCCTCCACTCCAAACTTGAACCACTCAAAGTCACCCACAAGGGTCAGATTTGACGTCTTACAAACTCTTGTTAATATTGACATTTTGACCTCCTCTTTGAATCATGAATGTTGAGAATGGAATCTAAAATGGTGAATCCCTTCCAGATGCTTTCCATGTACTTTATCCAGATCCATCAGAGGAATCACTATCTATGCCCTCTGTGGCCTTATAAGATTTATTTCTTAAATAACAATACTTGAAAGTTAAAATTACTCTTTGATGTGTGGGCTGCAGAATGAATACTGTGTTAGCAGGCATGAAAACAAAATTAACCTCCTTGTACCTCTCCATCAGAGCTCTTAAGTAATTAGTTGCATTGTTAATGAGCAGTCATATTTTGAAAGAAAACTTCTTTTCTGAGCATACAGTCTCAACAGTCAATTTAACATATTCAATAAACTATTCTGTAAACAGATTTGCTATTATTCACACTTTGCTATTCCATTGATAGAGCACACACAAAGTATATTTAGCATGAGTCTTAAGGACCAAGAGATTGTTAGAATGGTAAATGAGCTTAGATTTCAAGTTAAATTCACTGGCTATATCCTTTTTGATTTTGAAACCAGGTATTTACTTCTCTCTATCCCACCCTAGATACCAACTTCTTCCCCTAGAAGTTTGTTTCATCTACATTGAAAATCTGTTGTTTAGTGTAGCCAACATCAACAATCATAGCTAGAACTTTTGGATAACTTCTAATAGGTTCTCCTTTATCACTTGCTGCTTAACCTTGTGCTTGTATATTATGGAGAGGTTTTACTTAAACCTCATGAACCAATGTCTGCTAGCTTCAGACTTTTCTTCTGCAAAATTCTTATCTCTCTCAGACTTCAGAGATTTGAAGAGAGTTAAGGCATTAAACTGGGGGCTTAAAGCATTTGGGTTAAACTTTGGCTGAAGTGAATATTGTGGCTGGTTTGATCCAGGCATAGTGGTTCATGCCTGTAATCCTAGCACTTTGGCAGGCTGAGGCGGGTAGATTGCTTGAGCTCAAGAGTTCAAGACTAGCCTGAGCAAGAGTGAGACTCCATCTCTCCTGAAAACAGGAAAATCTAGCTGGATGTTGTGGTGCATGCCTGTAGTCCCAGCTATTTGGGAGGCTAAGGCAAGAGGATTGTGTGGGCCCAAGAGTTTGAGATTGCCATGAACTATGAAACCAAGGCACTCTATACAGGGCAGCAGAGTGAGACTTTGTTTCAAAAAAAAAGAAAAAGGAAAGAAAGAGAAAGAAAAAGAAAAAGAATAGAAAAAAAGAATACTGTGGCTGAAACTTTCTCCATACCAACAATAATATAGTTATTTCACTTACTTATTATTCATATGATCACCAGAGTAGAACATTCTAGAACTTTTCCTTTTCTTTCACAACTTGGCTAACTGTTTGGGACAAAAGGCCTATCTTTCAGCATATCTCAGATTTCATCATGCCTCTAAGTCTAATCATTTCTACCTTTTGCTATCAAGTGAGAGACGTGCAACTCTTCCTTTTACTTAGACACTCAGTGGATACTGTAGGGTTATTAATGGCCTAATTCCAATATTGTTGTGTATCAGGAAATAGGGAGACCCAAAGAGAAGGAGAGAGATGGGGAAATGGCAGGCTGGTGGAGCAATTGGGACACACATATTATTGAGTGTTTGCCACCTCATATGGGCACAATCTGTGGCACTTCAAAATAATCACAATAGTAACATCCAATATCACTGATCACAGATCATCATAACAGGTGCAAAAATGACAAAGTTTGAAATGCTATAAGAAGTACCAAAATGTAACACAGAGTAATGAAGTAAGTACTGGAAAAATAGCCCTGGTAGAGTTGCTTAAGGCAGGTTGGCACAAAACTTCTGTTTGTAACAAATGCAACATCTGTGCAGGGCAGTAAAGTGAAGCAGAATCCAATGAGTTATGACTATAGCATATCACACAAGAAATACCCATTGAATGCTCAAGACTATTCCACCTAATCCTCTTTGAATACCTATTTGCTGTTCCGTAATGACAAATGTGAGCTGCATCATTAGTCGCAAGCTTTCTTTACTTTTGTCTAATAGTATTCATTTTTATAAGGCCTACCCTTTAGATAGTATTAATGTTCTTTCAAAAAACATTATGTTTTCCCAATTTTCCATCAATTGTCTCCCCTGCTCCAGAGAACCACAGAATGCAGCAAAAACATCAAGTAGCTCATTTTTCTTTCTGCTAGGTCTTCCAAGGATCAGTTGGTTTCCACTTTATGTTCAAGTTTATGCAAAGTAGATTTAATTGCCTGTCACTCACATTGAGAAATGTTTCAAATATGAGTTGCTATTTAAAATGGTTTAGAGTTCATATTTTTCAAATCTCCATATTCACTTAAAAGCACTGCAAAGAATGAATTCTTAAATTTGGAAAAGATATTGTCTATCCAAGATTTAGGAAATTGAGGATCAAATAATCCAAGTTTTCTTTGTTTTATTTTGTTTTTAATAATTATTACTCTTTGTAGTGGTCAAAAATATCCCACAACTGCTGGGAAAACAGCAGATTAAGTACAAATACACATCATGTGTAGTATTATCTTCATTTGGAGGAATTATTCAGATATGCTTTTTTTCTTATAAAATAACCAGGCAGACTTGAGAGGAATATTTTATCTAATTTCATTTTCAGAAGGTTTTTCTGCATAATGGCAAATAAAAGGGAAAACCTTTTGACATAATCAGGATACACCTAACCATGTTGTTAGAGGATGACATTGTAGCTACGGAGCCAGGAACCAAAACTGATGAGTCCCCAGAGGATTCTATACCCCTGTCACCTACCGTCAGACTTCCTGGGTAGAAGAACAGTCTAACAGACTTCATTGTTGATTCTACACCTACAAAGGCAGCACTTTGTTTCTGTCTCCGTAGTAACTGTAGAATGTATTTGCAGACCGTGTAGAGTAGATAACTATAGAACAATGATAAATCAAACCTGCAGGGCTGGAGAGAAACTCTACACTATTCTACAACTTACAAAATTGAAGAGACTAGGGTGGAGAAAAAGAAAGAAAAGCACAAAATAATTTAAAGTCTTGTAAGATTGATGTACTTAAACCAATGATTTGTCATTCTACCACAAACTTAACCCTTGCTCAAAATGTTATGTTATGAGTTTTGTGGTACATACCTACACATGTATTTTTCCTAATTCAAAATCTAAAAGAGAATATCGATAGACAGATTATATAAAAAGAAAAAGAAACTGGTTTTACAACATGGCTACCCTGTGTGGATAAATATAACATAAATATAAATATACACAAATATAAGTATAAAAGTCTTCATCCTCATTAATCTTAAATTTCTTTTTTAGATTTATGGACTTGTCCCTGAAAACTATAAAGGGAAAATATTCTTGCGATTGCTCCTGAAAAGTGAGATGGAAAGTGGGGGTTTGTAATTTTTCCTATTTCCCCAGACATCTCATCTTCTTCCTTACTTGAGCAGTGCTATGGCAGAGGAAGTACAGGACATTTTACCTTCTAAATGTAAGACCGTTGATTCTCAGAGCCTTAATTTCCTCAGCAATGAAGTGAGAATTATGAGATTTATCTCAAAAAGATCTATGAAGATTACCTTATACTGTGAGTACAGAGATAATCAACTACAGAGAATAATGCATAGTAGAAATTCCAGAAATGTCATTTTATTTCCATCATCCCATCTGATACTGAGTAAGACTTCAATATATTTTAAGTCACAATCTCAGAATCATAAAAACAAGGGAATAAGAGACAGAATATGAGTTTTTCTGTCTAAAGTCATTTTTACATAATGACCACATTTATGGAACTTGTTGAAAAGAAATTAAAAGATCTAACAAGTAAAAAGTATACGAGTCTATGTATACCTTTGCAATTATAACAATAAATTATACTGGATCAACATATTACCATTTTTCCTATAGCTGTGTCACCTACAGTATACTCCACTTGTGGCCTATGTTTTTATCATCCTACTGCTTTTCTGTTCCACTTGGCACCTGGAAGCTCAGTAGAATTTGACATTTTCCCAGGAAAACCCTCCACTCCAATATAACAATGACTTTGAGATAATAGTCAGGGAAAGATAAGGATAGGGTTGTTAAAAATTTTCAATTACATCTGGGGAAATATGTGTCATATACAGAAATATAATCACAGCTACAAGGAAACCTTAAACTCCTGGGTCTTAAATCTACAGAATTTATGCATCTGAATACTCAGATAACACTGTAATTGGGTGAATGAGGTAAAGGCTATGTTAATTAGTAGGCTATAAGCACTCCAATTTGTACAAATAATCAACACACTGAATCCCACAATGGCATAAATGTATTCATGATCTGTGTACAAATGACTTAATAAAAAAAAAAGAACCACTATTATATAAAGAACGCTTTCCATATTAAATTTCAGCAAATGAAAAATAAAAAATTTCCCATAAAGGAAGTAAATTGTGGCAACTAGGAAGTAAAATAAAACATGCAAAGATTCTTGTTTTTCCACTTTTTCTTCTAATAGTTGGACATTTTCACAGCTGCTACAGACATCTTTAGTTGTTATATTTTCTGTGCTCGTGTGGGAGTGGAAGTGATTGAGAAGAGGGGGGTTTAATGCCCCTAATCCTGGGCAGCTGGATTCCCCAAATGCTTCAGCTGCCTGGATTCTTCTTTTACTTGCAAGTATTGGCATAGCTGAGGATTTCCTCCATTCCTACTTTAGTCTTTGTTTTCCTAAATTTTGCTCCCCAACAAAGCTTACTTGAAATGAATCTTTGGGAACATAAAGTCCCATGCAATACAATCTGTATCCAGATTTCTGACACTACTTATATACAGTGCTGGTAAATTAAAAATAGTGATTATCTTTCTCTGGATGGGGGAAGCAGTTTATGTGTCCTCTCTTGTTATGTTGCAAGTCCTTCTAAGAAGAGTTTACTTTAAAAAAAAAAAAAAAAGCATATGTCTTTGTTTAGAGACATAAAATATATTAGGGGTGAGAGTAGTTTAACACTCTCTCTGTATCTTTACTCTTTCCAGAAAAGTCCAGTGTAAGGAAGTTTTATTAGGTAAGCTGGATTGCATCTTTTTCTGTTGATTGGAATGAGTTCTGGATGACTAGGTCAGGAGATCTGTACACTAGTAAAAGTTCAGTCTTATTGCAATAATCCCCTATGAGAGATAATAGGGGCTGCTGATAGAGATAGAAGTCAAGATAAGTAATCAGAATCTGGATATAATCTGACAACAGACCTGATAGGAATTGTTGACTAAAAGTGGATTGTGGGTTGTGAGATAGGATGGAGTAAAGGATTCCAAGTTTTAACTTTTATCTTTGCCTGACCAACTAGAAGAATAGAGTTTTGATTTGCTGAAATGGAGATGGGCAGGCTGTGGCAAGAACAAGTCTTGTAGGTAAAGCAAGGACTTTGTTTTGGAGCCTGTTAAGTCTAAAATGGCAATAGAAACTTACATGAAAATGCTTAGCTAAATTTATAAATCTGAAGTTTAGGAGAAAGGTCAAGACTTGGTGTTACCAATGTATAGATGGTATTTAAAGGCGCTGAAGAAAGCAATAACCCAGGGCATTAGTGACCAGAGTAAAGAAAAAAAAATCTGATGACTGAGGATATTCCACTGTTTAACATGTGGGCAGAGATGAAGAAGCAGCAAAAGAAACACAAAAGGAGTGGACCCTGAGATAGGAACAGAACTGAAATGGTGATTTAGGAGATCAAAAAAATAAAAGAATTTCAAGAAGAAAGAAGCAATCACTGCATGAATTGTTGCTAATAGGTAGAGCAAAATGCCCGTTTTGTTGACTCTTCTCTTCCCTGCTTGGAATAAAATTTTTCCTAGATAAATATACAAAAACACAAGCTTTGTCTTGATTGTGTAACATTAGAAAGATTCATTTCAACTCTACAATTATTTTCCTCCTATTAAATGGAAATTTAGTAATAGATTTGATTTACTATCCACAAATTATACAAAAATTTTATCTTTCAAAAGATAAAATTACATTTGGTAAAATGAAGAAAGGTTACGATTTTTAAAGACTTCCTGCAAACTTGAAAAAAGTTAAAATAGTTAACATGAGGCACCCTGTTTTCCCACCTTCACTGAGATACACAGGAGCCAGATGCTTCCTGCCTAGTCTCCAATTAGTTAGACTCTGCCCAAGTCATATGAAAGAAGTACACTGAAGTTAGGTTACTGGGAAAAAATTAAGTATTTCCCAGTAACAAAATCTTGTTTTGTTTTGTTTTTTTTAAATTCAGTTGTTGAAGACTTCCAACAATATCTAAAGCACAAAAAACCTGTTGTCAAAAGAAAAGTGTGAACATGGTGCTATAGTACTGATATGTACAGTATGATTGCCCCTAATTAAAGTTCTAACATAGCACCAACAAGAGTAAGTTTTCATAAAAATTATGCAGAGTTAAAGAATGTTTTAAATGCACAAAGTAACATATTTTCATGCTATATCATTCACTTTACTATCTTTGACTTCTAAATTTATGAAACTGATCACAAGAGGCAACTAACCTACTTTAATAAAATGACTTGTCCACATTTTCACAGCCCATTTGGTCAGAAGTGGAGCCAGTATGAAGTGGACCAAGGTACTGACTTCAAGTTCAGTGTTTGCCCCTCCCCTCAAAAGATTATCTTTGGTTTTGGAGCATAATTTCTAGTTAAAACAGTTAAATTTTATTCATTTGGTTCTAATTTTAGTTCTTTTTAAAAATACACCACTTGGGAAGTTCTGAAGCCAAGCAGAACTGTTAGTTTTAAGTTGCCCAAACTAACAATGCAATCTGAAATAACAGACTTGTTTCTGATGTATTAAAATCTAAATTTCAAGCTCAAAGAGGACAGGATCTAATCTAGTGTAGTTTACCATAACATTTCTCACATATAGTAGGCATTCAATAGGCATTTGTGTAATAAATAAAAAGTTTAAATATTTCACTCCAGGTATCCCATAGCTTATACCACACTCATTTTGAATGTCAACTTAAATTTCACAGTTATAGTTACACCTTATCAGGTTACTCTGTGTAAAATGTAAACTCCCACTATTTAACTATTTCTGGCTTGATTTCTTTTTCTCGCTAGTATTATCTAGTTTCCTATATATTTCACTGTCTTTTCTTGTTTACTGTCTCTGTTCTCCATTAGAATAATGCTCCATAGGGTAGACACTTGAGTTTCTTATATGAAATCAATCCTCAGTGGCAAGGATAATATGTAGTACTTGATATTCTTCAGTAAATATGTATGGCACAGAATCAATGAGTGAGTAGAATGACAAATGATTTCTACTTGTTAAAGAAGATATTTTACATCAGCCTTATTCTCAGAAAGTAGAATAAATATAAAGGTATAGAAAGATATTATAATAAAAAGTCAAACAGAGAAAAACATAGATGTTTCTCAACATAAAGAACAAAGCATAAGGCAAGTCAGCCCCTTTCCTTCTTAAAATATCAGAAAGCTATCTACAAGCTAACTCTTTTTGGTAGAAAACAAGGTAAAACATAAAAAAGAAATGAATGGCTAGGTTTAGACATGCTGGGAATAATTAAGGAGATAAAGAAGTGTGAAAGCATTTACTATTTTAAAATTCTGTGTGCTTAGAAAATACCATAAGCAAACAAAACAAAACATAGCAAAAATTACAGATACAGCAAAGATATATTATGAAGAATGTTTATAGAGATAATGCCTATAAAAATAAAGATCTCCAAGAAACAACCTAACTTTATACCAAAGGAGCTAGAAAAAGGTAAACAGTTAGTAGAAGGAAAAAACTAACAAAATTAGAGCAAAAATAATCAAAACAGAAAATTGAAAAGCCAAAGGGAAAAAAAATCAACAAAATTAGGAGTTGGTTTTTGAAAATATCAATAAAATGAGCAAACCCTTAGGAAAAAGAGAGACTGAAGTAAATAAAATAAAAAATAAAAAGGAGATATTACAAATGATACCACAAAAATGAGAAGGTTACCCTGATAACCAAAACCAGACAAAGACACTAGAAAAAGAAAACATTTTATCAATATTCCTAATGAATAGAAATAAAAATATCCTCAACAAAATACTAGAAAATTAAATGCAACAATGTGTTAAATGGATCTGGATCATATACCATGACCAAGTATGATTTATCTATAGGATGCAAGGATGGTTCAACACACACAAAAAATCATCTAATGTGACACACAAGATTAATATGAAGTAGAACAAAAAAAATCACATCATTATCTCAATAGATACAGGAGAATTGTTTGACAAATTCTTTAATTCAGTGTTACTGTGGAAGAATTTGCCAAAGAAATTCAGTCATAGTTTCTTACTATTAAAAATAAACACTCAGAGAAATGTGTCCCACTTGTGGAAGGTCCTGTCATTTCTGTTTTAAAAGGTGGCGCAGCTTGATACCACTGCTTTGAAGAGGTCATCACAGCTGGGGCCTGACTCTCCAATCTACTGGCTTTGAAGCCTGGTTTGGCCCACTTGATCCATTTCATATTTGTATTAGCATATAAATTATACCAATGTTTGATATCAGAATGTCTATATATCTGTCCATAAACACAAACAATGATTGTAAAGACTAGATTACCTAAGTCTGTTGCCAGTGCATTCTCTCTCCCAAGGCAGACCTATAGCAGAAGCCAATTCAAAATTAAAAGCTGTTCGTGAGCCTCATATTAGAAAAAGGCAATTAGGAAAAGTTGATACTTACTAACATGAGAATAAAATAGCTCATGAATTTACCTCCTCACTGGAATGGAAACATGAATGGGAGTGAACCACTAGCAGCAGAAGGGCTATAGCTTTCTCTCTCCGGGTGACAACGTCTCCATAGAAATTTTTTTTCTAATTCCATAACTGACACAATTCTATGTCTTTAGATACACTGATATAATTAATCATATTACAGTCAAGTCTAGCTGACAGAGTGACTCTACATATTCAAATGATTGTTCTCATCTAAGCTGCAATGTATCTGTGTAGATTTTATTCAGAAGGTAAGTTTTGTTTCTTATTTCCATGTTTTAAGGGGTATCTCACTATAGGACCTCCTATTAATTAGTGACACACATTGTAGGCTAGCTGTTTAAGGCAGAAGAATAGGCACTTGTCTGATTAAAGACTTATCAAGGTGTTTTGTGGTAAACTAAGCATATATGAACATATGGTTTTTAATTTTCAGCGTTTGGAATCCAAACTGACTCTATTTCATAGCCAACTTGATACAGTTTTATTGATTTGAAACATCTGAGCTAAAGGGGCTGTAGTCTGAAAGTCTGCGATATTTTGTTGCAAACGGCAAACAAAACTGATATAAATTCTACATGTCGGCTCAATCGGCTAAGGCGCCAGCCATGTACACCTAAGGTGGCGGGTTCAAATCCCCAGCCGGGGCCCGCCAAACAACAATGATGGCTGCAACCAAAAAATGGCCGGGCGTTGTGGCGGGCGCCTGTGGTCCCAGCTACTTGGGAGGCGGAGGCAGGAGACTCGCTTGAGCCCAGGAGCTGGAGGTTGCTGAGCTGTGATGCCATGGCACTC
>CAUYQV010004660.1:0-42067 GCA_963574575.1 Galagoides demidoff
TGGCATTGACCAGGAAACAGCACCACATTCCCATCAGAGTGAAACTACAGTCAATTTACTCATGCAGAAAATGTGAGAATAGAGCTTAGTTAGAATAAATCACATTATAACAAAGATATTTGTACCAGAATGTTTATTGCAGCCCAAATCATAATTGCTAAGTCATGGAAAAAGCCCAAGTGCCCATCGACCCACAAATGGACCAATAAATTGTGGTATTATGTACACCATGGAATATTATGCAGCCTTAAAGAAAGATGGAAACTTTACCTCTTTCATGTTTACATGGATGGAGCTGGAACATATTCTTCTTGGCAAAGTATCTCAAGAATGGAAGAAAAAGTATCCAGTGTACTCAGTCCTACTATGAAACTAATTTATAGCTTTCATATGAAAGCTATAACCCAATTATAACCCAAGAATATGGGGAAAGAGGAGAGAGGGGGGAGGGGAGGGGGAGGGGAGAGGGGGGAGGGGAGAGGAGGAGAGAGGATGGGTGGAGGGTGGGTAATTGGTGGGATCACGTCTATGGGTCATCTTATAAGGGTACATGTGAAACTTACTAAATGTAGAATATAAATGTCTTAACACAATAACTAAGAAAATGCCATGAAGGCTATGTTAACCAGTTTGATGGAAATATTTCAAATTGTATATAAAACCAGCTCATGTACCCCATGAGCACATTAATGTACACAGTGATGATTTAATTTTAAAAAAGGGGGGGAAGAATTTCCTATTGATCATCAGTTGTCTAAGAATACGGACTCAAATTGAATGAACACCCGTCTTAATTTCCCCCATCCCTCCATGGTCTTACTCTTAATCAAGCTTCATCCAAAGTCCCTGGGGACAGTTGGACTGTGCAGTGGTGCTGTGTCAGCATGGCAACTTCGCACTCAAAGTCTCGCTTCCCGCCTGACCCTGCAACCCCCAAGACTTCCTCCAGCCACTGAAACGTCCCTGCACTGTCCAGTGTGCCAGCCTGTGGCAAGTATGGTTCTATGGCCAGGACACAGAAGAACTGAATTTTTTACTTAATCTTATTGATTTAAATTTAAATGGCCAGAGGTGGCCTGTCAGTGGCTGCCTTGCTGAACAGCACGGGTTGGGATGTGACCTCCAGCAGGGCAGCGCTCATTCCTGGGAGGCAGCCTTAGCTATGCAGACTGTCGTGTCTACCCTGCCCCCGTGACTCAGAGTCTGTGTTTGATCCCCAGGGGACCAGGCTGCACCTGCAGGTTGGGAAGCCCCGCTCCAGGCGATGGCAGGGGCTGCTGAGTGTCCCCTGCCCTCTCCTTGTCTGAGGGCCCCATAGTAGGCCCTTAGCCAACTGGCATTATGGGTGGGTCTGTGCAGGCTCATGTGCTCTGTCTGCAGATGCCACTGTGTCTGCGGCAACCACCCTCCCCCACTTCAGCCTCCCCCCACCCTCCCCCACCTCATCCTCCCCTGTGTCACCCTCCTTTGCATCCTTCACGCACCTCACTCAGCTCAGAGAAGAGGAAGGGCAGGACCAGAGCCCTGACCTGAGAGGGTCAGTGTCTGGGGTGAGTCCGGTCCCACAGCTGCTTTGGGACTCTCTGGAAATCCCCTCATCAGGACCTAGAGATGAGGAGACAGCTCTGGCCCCACACAGAACTTTTTTTCCAAAAAAAAAAAAAAAAATCTCAGCTGATCCCTCTGCTGGTAGGCTCTGCCAGCTCAGAGCCTCACCCTGAGCTCCTGAAACAGCCCCTCACAGCTGCCAGGTGTCCAGTGACTGGTCACACACAGCCTCTGGGACCGTCTGGGATGAGCTGCCTCCCCTAACACCTGGGACTACACAGACTTGGGAACACTGCACCAGTGGAACTGCCAAAATCCCTGACACCAGGGCCAGTCGTGGGTCCAGGAGGAAACAGGCCTGCAGGACAGTTGGCTTCATCGCAACCTTGTGAGTGAGACCTTGGGCAAGCAGACATCTCCAGACAGACACCCCTGCTCCTCCCAGAACCCACACGCAGAATTCTGAGCAGGCCACGAACACCACATGGGGGTGTGGAATGTGCACAGTGGCCCTGTGTCACAGCCACTTCAAACATAGTGAGGCCCAAGAAGCATCTGAGGACACATGGAGGAAGTCTGGTGACATTTCCACGGGCTGGGTCAGAGGCCAGATGGCCGCACTCTCTGTGTGCCCCCAGCCATACCCTCAGGGTGGGATCCCCATCCGTGGAGTTGCATCAACCCCAGAGCCCACTCCGGGCCAACCCACCCACCTTTTCTCCCTTGGAGCAGTGTCCCCTGCCCCCCTGCACCCTGCACCTCACCCCCTGCCAGTCTGCAGTGCAGCTGGCTGGACCTGCTGCCAATCCCCCCTACCTGTCCTGCCAGTGCCAAGGCCAGGTGACAAGGCAGATGGGACTGAAGACCCAGGTTCCCCCACCTCCCCTCTCCAGGAGCAGCCCATGAGAGACCTCATTTTGAGGGAGAAGCCCTGCTATCCAGGGAAGACTCCCTCCCTCCCTGGAGTACTGACTGAGCTGTTAAGAGGCAGAGGCCTATGATAAGGCAGGTCATGTGGCTAATCCAGGGTAGTCGGAGTGGGCTGATATGTGCCATGACAACTCCCAGATCTCAGCAGGTGAAATAAGCAAGGGAGAATCTCAGGCTCATTCTGGGAAGGCCGAGGGCTCTGCTCCCTGTCACCATCACCTGGATTGCTGGACTAACGGACAGAGCAGACTCTGTCTGAAGCATGACCAGTCACTGTGGCAGAGGGAGGAGCAGATGTGGCAAAACACACAGGTCCTCACAGCCATGCAGAAGCAAAGCCTGTCACTTACACTCACTCAGATCCAAAGCACAACAGGCCACACCGGGCCTCCGTGGGCAGCAGGAACACTCTGGGCAAGGAGACATCTCCAGACAGATGCCCCTGCTGCAGGACAGTGGACAGGCCTTGCACCTGCTCCAGCACTGCCTGTCCCGGCGGGACTTTTGCTGCCCTTTGTCCCAGCAAGCCCCCCGGGAGATTGGCACAGAAGATACTGCTGACAGCGGTATTGCTGTGCATAATGATTTCAGGAGGGGCCCTCAGAGACCCAGTCTCTGCCCCGGCTCGTCCTAGGAAGCCCTTGGAATTCCCATGTGTTGCCACTGAAGGGCCAGCCTGGGAAGCAGCACCTGGGCTTCGCCCTCCTGCCCCTCTCTGAGGATCCAGATCTTTTCAGCAAATCCATGCCATGTGTATCATGCAGGGTCACCCCAGACCGCCCAGCCAGGGACTGTTATTTCCAGGGTGAGTAAAGTCCTTGGCACACTGTGAAGGGTGAGGCCTGGGTAAGGGTGCCTGACACTAGTCACTGCCCCTAGGGACGAGTTTGCAGATGCAGATCTGGCCCTGTGGGTGGCCAATGTGTCCCTCTCCCTTTTAAAGGCTGTCCAGGCAGAGCCGGAGCATGAGACCTGCAGATGGATGTTAACTCACGGTGCCCCTGACGCACCCGCCTGGTGCGCAGTGCAGTGCACCCACTGCTCTGCGGGGCTGGGTACAGAGCTGTCCTTTGCTTGGACGGTAGCCTTGACTGCAGTGCAGACTGCAGTACGGAAAGAAAATAACTCTTCATCCAGAACATTCCAGAAGGTTTCCAATTAAAAAAAAAAAAAATCAGCTGTTTCTCTTCCTAGGGAGTTGAGCAGCCCCTAAGTAAGTACTCTGCCAAATCCTAAACTAGGGACCCGTCCACATGCCTCAGTGTCCCCAACCCTGTCTCCTGTGCCTCACTGTCCCTAACTCTGTCCCCTGTGCCTCAGTGTCCCTCACCCTGTCCCCTGTACCCCAGTCCCCAACCCCTTCCCCTGTGCCTTAGTGCCCCCAACCCTGTCCCCTGTGCCTCACTGTCCCTAACTCTGTCCCTCACTGTCCCTAACTTTGTCCCCTGTGACTCACTGTCCCTCACCCTGTCCCCTGTACCTCAGTGTCCCTAACCCTGTCCCCTGTGCCTCAGTGTCCCCAACCCCATCCTCCATACCTCACTGTCCCTAACTCTGTCCCCTGTGCCTCAGTATCCCCAACCCTGCCCCACATGCCTCAGTGTCCCCAACCCGGTCCCCTGTGCCTCAGTGTCCCCAATCCCTTCTGGAGAAGGGCAGAAGTTGTGCTTCTCTCCTGTGCTGTGAACTTGGAAGCACTGAGCCTGCTGCAGCAGACATTGGGGTGCCCTCCCAGCACCCTCTCACCCAGACATCCTGGGCCCTCACTGACTACTCCCACAACACTGGCCATGCCTCTCCCAGCTGCCCGCCTGGCTCAGGCAGATGGGCTGGACATACAGGCACCTCGGGGGGCCAGGTATCCAGGAAGACACAGGCTCTCCCAGGGCTAGCTGTGCCTAGGGGTGCACCCTGTGAGGGCAAACAGGGACCCCAGTCACACCCCAACTAGTCCTTCATCAAACCCTCACACCCCAGCAGCACTTCCCCGCCCTGACCCAGCAGGGCCTGAGACACTGCAGGCTGCGCCCCATGCGCCCCTCACCCTGCCCCACCTCCCACCCCCTCTTGTGGGGCACAGTGGCAAATGCACATTCGTCCTCAGTGGCACTGACCCTTCCAATTTGTCACCTGTCACCTCTGATTGAAACCATGGGTAGGAGGGCAGCACTGGAGGTGTCCACAGCCTGGAGCAGCCCTCCCACAAGGAGGCCGGACGTGCTGGGGGGCTCCAGCATGCACCGCCCAGGGGGTAACGCTGCCCTGTGCTCTGTGCTCCCTTCCAAGGCCCAGGCGACTGAGCCTGTCTTGCTCAGGAACATGATGTGCCTGATTCTCCCCCGACTGGTGACTCCCAGGGATGCAATTCCCCATCTCAGGCCTCTTTTGTGGGGCGCCCGCTGACACTGGTCTGTGCCCTCCAAGTGACCAACAAGGACGGGCATCTCAGGGCATGCTGGAGACAGGCGCCACTGTGCAGCCTCCGCTGTGTCGGGAGAAGGCCGTCCTGTGACGGTTTGGGAGGACTTGCCCTCCAAGGAGCTGGGCCCGCGAGGTGAACCAGCCCTCACGTGCACTAACAAAATCAGGCTGGAAAGTGCACACACGTGACTATGCTAGTGTTACACTGATGAATTATATTATGTCAACACATTTTGTGCTTTATTTTTCCTGAAAGGCAAGGGTACAGATTAATATTTAAAAAGGGATTTCATAAGCAAAAATAAGGTAAGAAAATATGGGCCAAGAAAGGAATGCAAATACTAACATGCAGGGCAGCCATACCCCTTGGAAGCCCCGGGGCCAACCTGCCTGGTAGCTGGGGCCCTTCTAGACACAGGTGGAGGAAGGGCCCAGGACTCACCACCTCTGACAGCCCACAGTGTAGCAGCCATTCACGCACATGGCAGGCTGCTCGGTCCCAGACTGTGGGCAGCCAAAACTGCACACACCTCTGCCATTCATCCACTCAGGCCGAGGGTGGGCTGCACCCACCCTCAGACGTGTGCTCCTATTCTGCCAAGGAGGACGCTCCGTCTCTACTCGTCTGGGAAGAGAGAGCCTGGGGGCCCTGCTGTGGAGCAGCATTGGTGGTAAGTAGGCCCTGCAGGAAGGTGCTTCAGAAACGGAGGGGCATCATAGACTGGAATGCCATGGGAACAGAGGGGCCTCATAGACTAGAATGCCATGGGAATGGAGGGGCCTCATAGACTGGAATGCCATGGGAAGGAAGCCCCTCGGAGCAGGAGCGTGCACGTAGGAGATGGTCGCACTAAATGACCACAGAATCCACATGGGGTGCATCCCAGGGGCCACTACAGAAGGCCTGGGACAGCTGGGGAGCAGGGCGTTTCCTAGCAGGGACAGCGCCCAGTGGCAAGATGGGCACCTCCAGCCAGAAGCCCTGGGCTCAGCCTTATGGGGGTGAAAATAATGTATCTGTCTCCAGGGATTGACAGTTCATGTGGCCAATCTGGAATGGTTCGCACAGTGCCTGGCCCACACCGACCACCCGTAAACCTTAAGCCACTGTGATTATCCCCAGCAACTGAAAACAATCTGTGTATTTTTCAAGCAGGTGCTTTGGTTGAGAGAGCAATTCTATACTACAGGAGCAGAAAATGTGGAGTGATCAAGCACAGAAAATGTATTAAGCACTTTCTTCTCAAAAACCCGAACATATTTCACTTGTCACCCTCCAGTTAGACGTCAGAACCGCAGTATCTGTCTCCATGTCCAACATGAGGGAACCAGCAGTGTCTATCCCAAGGTCAAAACATGTCCCTGACCATGCTCACAACCTTCTCCTCTGTCCCCAGCTCAGGGGATGCTGAGGCTCCTCAGGCACCCTGGCTACCCATTCCCAAGGAGCTCACCTCTTTTCAGAGATATCTCCACACCACGTCTTGCCAGGGTGACTTCTGGGGTGCCAGCACCTGGCTGAGAGTAGACTCAGAACACTCCCTGGCCCTGACTGAGTGTGTGGCTGGCCCCCCATGATCCCTGTTGCAGAGCAAGTGATCTAGTCACAGAGTTTGTGGCCCACTCGGGGTGGGGGGAGCAGGAATGCTGGCAGAAAACCCTGTCTCCAGTAGACAGAGATCTTCCTTTCAGAGACACCCTGCCTCCCTGGCCAGGGCTTCTCCTGCCACGACTCCCAGCTGCCTGCAAGTAGTTCTAGCAGGACAAGAAGTTAACCTGCTGGGGTTCATAGCAAGAGCTCAGTAGAATGGGGAACAGAGGGATGAGACAGAGACAAAGCTTGTGTGTGCCCCTGACAGTCCTGGTGTGTTGGCTGCAGGTGGCTCCCTGAAAGCACCACAGAGCCAAGTTAGACAGAGCTCAATCCTGATGGAGAAGGTCCAGGGCGCCCAGAAGGAGGCAGCTCTCTGCAGAGGTACACACAGAGGTCAGTGGCCATCCTGGTGGAGGACGCCCAGGGCTGCTCTCTTCAGAGGTGTGCACAGAGGTCAGTGGCCATCCTGGTGGAGGATGCCCAGGGAGGGGGCCGCTCTCTGCAGAGGTGTGCACAGAGGTCAACAGTACAAACCGACTGACTCAGGGTGAGGCTGGCAGGGGTCTCGGTCTGAGTCCAGCATCCAGAAACATCAATGGTATTTAGATCAAAGTCTCTCTGAGTCTCGGTCGTGGTAACTGCTGCTTATACTTACCGATTTCTTGTTCTTTAAAGAATAGTTTATCTTTTGCTTTTAAAAATCGAACACTCTAAACCCAAACTTAGGGGGTTTTTAGGATATAAGGTGTATATTGCAGGAGTCAACAAAATATCCCATCACTATTGACAAATACCTGACATCTAGAGTCATAGCTGGGAAAGAAAGTCCTAAATTTTTTGGGCACTCAGGAGTCAAGAATCCCCCCTCAAAATCTGACACACCCTCTCAGTACTGCAGACCCCACACCAGCGGCAAAGTAGGCTCTCTGGCTCTCTAGCCCACCCTCGGCTTCCACGAAGGTCGTCTTGAATTTAATTATTCCAAACCCCCTAAACACAAAAATCTATCTATGGAATCAAATCTCACTAAAGGCTAAAATTGTGATCCTTTGGTTTAGAAACACCTACCAAAGAGACTCCCCCAGCCTTCATCCCGCAAAAACTAAACTAATGCAATTGGGGCACTTAGCCCAAACTGAACTGAACAGCACACTTGGATGCCATCGGATGTCAGGGTGGGAGCCTGGCCTTGGGAGAAACTCTTCTGCCTGGTGTCAGATGAAACCCCATGGCCACAGTGCAGACAGGAGCTGGGAGACCCACCCTGAGCCTCACCTGGAGACAGGAGAGCTTGGGACAGGGGAGCTGGCAAAGACGTCTCTGCCGCTGGCCACCACTTCCCAGCCAAGACCTCTGCCCTTGAGCAGACACTTGAGTAAAATGAGTTGAACCCAGAGACAGGGGTCTGCATCTGGAAGCCCCTGCTTAGTGCAGCCCTGAGGGTTACAAACACAGAACATCAACCTGGAAGGGGCTGGGGGTGGGGGTGGCCAGACCACCCTCCTTCCACCTCCCTCTGCTCCTGCTCGAGAAGCCCTGGTGCCCACAGTACCCTCCTGGTCTGGGGTTGTGCACACAGGTGCTCAGCACGGCCCAGCCCTGTGTGTTCATCACTACACACCTGCACCCCCGCAGACCCTCAGCCAACCCTCAGCCACACCCCCGTCACGCTGGGGAACTCATCCGACTTGAAAAATGGAAAGAAAAATAATAGAAACCTCGATTTGCTAAATGACCAATCAACTGAATTACTCTGAGTAACTCTGTGTACACACTTCCCGGTCTCTCTCCCACCCTTCCCAAAGTCTCCTCAGCCAGCGCGGCCCCCTCCTTTCACTCACTGCACTGTCACTGTCACGGAGCATTTCCCTTCCTTACAAACACTTCCTCACCACCACACGCAGGACGGACAAGTGCTTGAACGCAGTCAGAAGACAAAATCGCTCCACTCAAGAAGAATGTGCTATTTGAGGACTCAGAAAGAGTATATTCTACAATAATCTTCAAAGATTTTTTTTTTTTGGCAAACATGGAAAATTTGTCAAGGTGGTCATTTGGCCAACGCATCCACCAGCACCCTGGCCTGCACAGCCCAGCCTTCGGGTCCTTCACCGGGGGCAGCCCTGCCATCCCAGGCTTTGTCACATGCTCTGCTGGTCACAGTGGAGATGGCCACCGGGCTCCCAGGTGGGCCACTGACCAGAGAACACCAGGTCAGTCACCGGCACCTTCCAGGGCACCCCCAGCCCTCACCCCAGGACTCCCTGTGCATTTCGGGGACCACGCAGGCCCTCGGGGACCATACCATCTCTCCCACCACCTGCAGCCTCGGGGACCATACCCTCTAAGAGGGACAATTTTATAGTCTGTACAAATCTCTAAATTTCACTGGGGTTTAAAAACTAAATGAGGAAGGTTTGGTAGGTTTCAGCCCATGTTTAGTCATTTCTACCCACAGATGATCTTTTTATTCCTTCAGAAACAAAAACAGAACCCAAGGTCAGGCTAATACGTAACAGTGTGCTTGGCTTTAAGCTGATGATCAGGTCTCAGGTGGAGGTCTGTGGGCTCCCGGAGCCATCGAGCTGATGACATTCAGAGGGAAGGAAACACAGCTCCTCCCAGCCCCTGCCAGCGTGCACGCACACAAACACACACTCACACTCACACACCCACCAGCACACATGCACACATGCTCTCAAACCTACGTATGCACACACACACACACACATGCCCCACTGACACACACCACACATGCTCACACATCTGCCCGTCCAGACCAGTCAAGGAGCTCTGCCATATGAGGGAGGGGCAGCCCTGACACCCGTGTCCTCCCTGAGGAGGGGCAGCCCTGACACACGTGTCCTCCCCAAGGAGGGGCAGCTCTGACACCTGGGTTCTCCCCGAGGAGGGGCAGCCCTGACACCAGTGTCCTCCCTGAGGAGGGTCAGCCCTGACACCAGTGTCCTCCCCTGAGGAGGGGTAGTCCTGACACCAGTGTCCTCCCTGAGGAGGGTCAGCCCTGACACCAGTGTCCTCTCTGAGGAGGGGCAGCCCTGACACCAGTGTCCTCCCTGAGGAGGGGCAGCCCTGACACCAGTGTCCTCCCTGAGGAGGGGCAGCCCTGACACCAGTGTCCTCCCCTGAGGAGGGTCAGCCCTGACCCCAGTGTCCTCCCCGAGGAGAGGCAGCCCTGATGCTGGTGTCCTTTCTGAGGAGGGCCCAGACTTCCGGGAGTGACTCACTGTACCTGCTGCTTGCCAGGAAAGGGAAGAGGTGCCAAGGGGCCCAGATGGTGTCCCTCTGCCAACAAGGGCACACGGGATGTGGAGCCACTGACATAGCCCTTGTCCCTCCAGCAGGACAGACAGATGCAATCCCTGTGTGGAGCACAGCCTCAGGGTGTGTGGCCACCAAGGCCCTACACAGAAGCCGTGACAGGAGGCCTGGGCAGCGGGAAAAATGCACAGACATGGCGGGAATGGAAAGGAAGGCTGGGGATCCCCAGAGGGCCCGTGGGTGTCGCCATAGAAAGGACAGCATCTGCCAGTGGAGATGCTGAGCCGAAAGCCCCAAAATGCCATGGTCCACTTGCCCCAAGGCCCGAGGCGGTGCACTGCAGGACACGCGAGGCCTTCCTGTCCGCAGGATCTCACCTCCTCCTGGAGAGAAAGGCAACAGGAACAGACAGCACTCTGGCGGTGGCCGCTCCCCTCCCCGCCCCCGGCTGCTGCCTGCCCTCACTCTCTCCAGCCAGCACCCGGGCTGTGGGACATTTGGAGATAATTGTTTTACACATTTTTCTTATAAATGTGGATTTTAGAAATAATAAACACCAAAAAGTAATAAACACAATTGCTTTCTAAAATAAACTCATGAGTTTGAAATTCAATGCACGTTTTGGGAATTTGTGTGATTTCTATCTCTTTTTTCCCAACTCCCCAGTGTTTGGGCTTTCTCGTTAAACTAAAGAAAACAGCCGTGAATTCTGATCTACAGGTCAGCACCAGGGCCCTGTAAGCAGTTGTCCTAATCAATCCCGACACTCCCCTGTGGCAGCTCCCCGCATATCACTGTCTGTGTTTGGGTTTTATGTGGAGAAACAGGTTTCTGAACCAGACACCAACCGTGTCACTGTGTTGTCATCACTGTGACCTGGGGCCAGGGGCAGGGCCGGGTCTCCCCCAACCCACACCCACACCCACCGTCTCCCTGGCCTCTGATGTCGTCATCACCTTTTCCCCCCCCCGGACCCTTGTGATGAGTGGGGCCCACCCAGATGACCCAGGATCGTATCTCCAACTCAAGATTTTCAACTTAATCACATCTTTTTGCCATGTGGGGTGACACACTCCCAAGTTCCAGGCCTGGGGTCATGGACGTCTTAGGGCCAGTCCCTGCTGTTCCTTTCTAGACTGTGCCCATCAAGCCCCAGGAACAGCTACTCTCAAAACGGCCCCTGGAAGATCCTACAGACACCTTGCTTTATAAAAGTTGTCAGAGCTTTAGTTCAGGGAACACCATGACACTCAGCTCTGCACTCTGCCTCACTGGCATCAGCTTTTCTAAAGAGACAAGACACTGTAGTGTGCTCAGGCGGCGTCCAGTCTGTGCCACCGTGGACAGAGCCACAGCAAACCTGGAGAGCAAGTGTCCCCCGTGGTGCTGACTCCTGCTCCGTAGGACACATATCCAGAAGGGACTGGAGGTCACAGGGCAGTCCCCCTGTCGGCTTTCTGAGGAATCGCCACACTGTTTTCTGGCACTGCACTGTCATCTGGTCCACAGACCCGCTGCACCCACAGCACCTACAGCCACGGTGCTGCACTGTTTGCTAAAAAATCATTAAGAAAGTAGACCTCAAATTAATTGTTTTACCACAGTGAGGAAGGAAGGGAAAGAGGGGATCTTGTGGAGGTGATGAATAATTTTCATTCATAAAGATAGTTTCCCAGCCGCCTGAGTGAGTCCAAGCCCGTTGCATTGTACACACTACATACACAGTTTTCTGCATGTCAATTACAAATGAACTCGTTCAAATAAAATAAATCCCTACCTTTTGTTACCGTCAGACTCTAACTTCTGCCACTCAGGTGGGTATGCAGTGGTGTCCTGTTGTTGCTTCCGCCAGCTGCGTGGTATGCAGTGGTGTCCTATAGTTGCTTCTGCCAGCTGCCTGCGTGTGCAGTGGTGTCCTGTTGTTGCTTCCACCAGCTGTGTGGTATGCAGTGGTGTTCTTTGCTTCTCATGTGTCCCTCTGCTTCCCACGTGTGCTATGAGCCATGGGTAAGGTGACCAGATGTCCCGCTTTTGGTGGGACAGTCCCAATTTTTAATAATTTGTCCTGTGTCCTGCAGCATTTTTAAAAAGTCCCAATTTTTGGAAAGAATGCACAACAAGCTAGGGAACAGCACAGAACAGGAAGGGAATATATAGTTTTTGGCTGCCATATGGCTATTTCACCAGGATATGAGTTTTATATTATTTTTGTTAATTTTATAATGTTAAACTTTAATAATAACAAATAATTGTTAAGAACTGATTATGGAGAACTGCTTATCAAAGTTTGCATTGTTGATCAGTGGTTAGAATTTGACCACCATTGTTTGGACTTAATGAACAATGGCATTTTTTGGCATTGGCAACAACGAAAACATTTTGTAACTGTCTCTCAGACAATACTGCATGCTAGTGCTAGTTAAACAAGTGAGGTCAACAAATCAGCTATTCAGATAATTTAGGTAAGTAATTTATTTATTTATTTCATGAATTTAGCAGACAGTACTTGTATTATTTATATTTTATAGTGGCAGCAAACAGTCTAGCACTGGCCTTGAAAGTGACACTTACGACTTACAAGGTATCATTATTAAAAAAATATATTGATAAGGAAAAGGTTAAATCTTGGGCATCAGTAAAAATCACGATAGAGAACAATGTTTAGAAATATTTCATCATTTTGAAACAAACCATGTTCCATACAATAATGCACTAAAAACTGTGGGATACGTGCTGTCCTTACCAGGAACTAATGCTATGACTGAATGAGTTTTTTTCTACGGTGAATAAAGTATGGACATCAGAAAAATCACAATTAAGTATTGAGACTTTGAAAGCCATTTTATGTGTGAAATATAATTTAACAAATTCTTGTGAAAAATTTCATGACCTTTTAAACAATGACAGCAATCTACTAAAAAAAATTCACTCAAATGAGAAATATGCCAAAGAACAAAATAATACTATACATAATTTTTAATGTATTATATTTGTAAATTGTACTTATGTTGAAATTAAAAAAAATATTACAATACTATTTTTGCATTCTATGAAAATTTTTGTTGCTCCATATAGCCACCGCACCAGCCTCATTTCACTCTTACAATCAAATATAGGACTAAAGAAATGCGCATGCTGTTTTTTTATTTTGATAGATAAAATTTTTTAAATTCTCTTCCTTCCATAAAGATCTTTCTAATCTTCTCTTTTTTTTTTTGGAGACAGGCTAGAGGGCTGTGATATCAGCCTAGTTCACAGCAACCTCAAATTTCTGAGCCCAGGCAATACTCCCGCCTCAGCCTCCAGAGTAACTGGGACTATAGGTGCCTGCCATAACTCCTGGCTAATTTTTCTATTTTTAGTAGAGGTGAGGGTCTCCCTCTGGCTCAGGCTGGTCTTAAACTCCTGTCCTTAAACAATCTTTCTGCCTCAGCTTTCCAGAGTGCTAGAATTACAGGCATGAGCTGTGGAGCGCAGCAGAGCCACCAAGCCCAGCTGATTTTTCTAATTTTCATTCTACCAGCAATCTTTGAAAAGGATTTTCATAGGTGTAGATTGCCAAATTGCTTCTTTTAGAAGTTTTACCAATTTTCTATCCCATCAGCAATGTGTGAAAAGTACCTATTTGATAGCACACTTACACAATGTGTCATCAAACTTCTCAATTTTTGATAATCTGATAGTGCAAGTAATATGTCACTGCAATTTAGATTTTTCACTTTTTATTATGAGTTGAGCATCTTTTAATATGTTTAATTGGCAATTTTTTTGTAAATCTTTTATTCATATATTTTGTTTCTATGTTGGGTATTCACTGGTTTTTTTCCTTATCAATAATATTTGCTCATGGCTCATGCATGTAATGTTAGCATTCTGGGAGACTGAGGCAGGTGGATTGCCTGTGTTCACGGGTTTTAGATCAGCCTGAGCCAGAGCAAGACCTCTAAAAATAAAAAGAGCCAGGCATTGTGGTGGGTGCCTCTAGTCCCAGCTATTTGGGAGGCTGAGACAAGAGAATTGCTTAAGTCCAAGAGTTTGAGGTTGCTGTGAGCTGTGATGCCTAGGCACTCTACCAGGGGTAACAAAGTGAGACTCTCTCTCTCAAAAAAAGAAAAACAGTGAAATGAAGTATGTTTGCATATCAATATGTTAAAGGACTAGTTAAATACATATATCTTAATATATCACTCAGGCATCATATGAAATCATCTCTATGAAGCAGATAGATGTGTGCAACTATGGAAAGATTCCAAGACTATATAAAAGTCAATTTCAAAATAGTATCAACTGGGTGATTATTTCCACATATGTTAACTATAGAATATCTTGTGAAAAAATTCACACAAAAAGATAACACTGGTTTCCTTAAAGATTTATTTTTTTTTTTTTTTTGAGACAGAGTCTATGTCGCCCTGGGCAGAGTGCTGTGGCGCCACAGCTCACAGCAACCTCAAACTCTTGGGCTTAAGTGATTCTCTTGCCTCAGCCTCCCAAGCAGCTGGGATCACAGGTGCCAGCCACTATGCCCAGCATATTTTTTGGTTGCAGTTGTCATTGTTTGGGCTGGGGTCGAACACGCCACCTTCGGTGTATGTGGCTGGAGCCCTACACACTGAGCTATAGGACGCTGAACCTGCCTTGAAGATTATTCACTTAGTTTCTCTTGAATTTTGTAGCATGCGTATTACTTATTCAAAATACATATACAGGGCGGCTCCAGCTGCTCAGTGAGTAGGGCGCCAGCCCCATATACTGAGGGTGGGGGTTCAAACACGACTCCAGCCGAACTGCAACAAAAAAAATAACTGGGTGTTGTGGCGGGCGCCTGTAGTCCCAGCTACTCGGGAGGCTGAGGCAAGAGAATCGCTTAAGCCCAGGAGTTGGAGGTTGCTGTGAGCTGTGACGCCACAGCACTCTACCGAGGGCGATAAAGTGAGACTCTGTCTCTAAAAAAAAAAAAAAATACATATATGATTTTTAAATTAATAGAAAACGAAAAACTGAGGTCCAAAGGTGTCTCCCTAAATGCGCGAAGATGCAATCTTGCGTTCGTTAAACAGATGTTTGAGCGCTCATCACGTGCCAGGCCACTGAAGAATGGGGTAGATCTCTCAACAATTAGGAGTGCCACCCCCTTTGCCCCAAGACTAGGGTGAGTGCGGGGAGGGGGGGCGGCGGAGAACACGCCTTGGTAGGGCGTAGGGGGCGGGTCGTGAGGCCCCACCTAGCAGAGGCGGTAGCAGGGCCTAACCGTTCTTAACGGTCCAAGGACCAGGACAGCGGCTGGAATTCAATTTTCCAAAGCCAGCCGCGCCTGCACAGAAACGGCTCCAGGGCTTGAGTCTTCTCGCCTGGGGCCCCCACCTGCTTCCCTCAATCCCCAGGGAAGGGCGGACCCTTGGCATCCCCACTGCAGGCAGCTCCCTTACCATTGCAGTCGGAATTCGGGTCTCATCTCTTAACTCTCCCACTGCCGTCTCGGTCCACATCATGTTGTCATAACTCAAAAGAGGGATAGAAGAGTGGGTCCTCGCCCACTCTGAGGCAATGCCTTCTCTTGATCTCTCCATCTACAAAGTCTATTTCACGTTTTACAAAAAAAAAAAAAAGTTTTCCAGGTTCCTGAACGGATCACCTATACATGGGACCGATCGACGCAAAAGATCGCAACAGAAACAGCGGTGGAGCATTGCCCACTATGAGACTGCTTTCCTGGTGACACCAACATGCGAACTATGACACCCATCAGCTATTCAACCCCCTCACACCTCGGTCCCCGCCTCGGAGCACCAATTTCCACCACCACCCCAAAAAAAGCTTAGGAGATGGTAGCCTCTGGGTAATTGCCCTGAGGGTGATCTGGAAGGGCTCCGTAAAGCTGCTAACTGGCTGTTTAATTCTCTGAAGGTGTGATCTCAATTAGCAACAGCTGCTCTTCCTCGTCCTGATTGGCTGACACGCTGAGCTGGCCTCTGGTTCCATCCGGGCAATTGGGTATGAGCGAGCCGTAAAGGGCTCCGTAAAGCTTCTAACTGGCTGTTTAATTCTCTGAAGGTGTGATCTTAATTAGCAACAGCTGCTCTTCCTCGTCCTGATTGGCTGACAGGCTGAGCTGGCCTCTGGTTCCATCCGGGTAATTGGGTATGAGCGAGCCACCGCTGCGTCGCTCAAGAGCAGCTCGTGGCAGGATTGGTTGTGGCAGGGCAAGACGATTGGTCGGACTGGGAGCGGGGTGTTGATTGGTGAAGGCGAGCTGCAAGGGCGGGGAGGCGGCAGCTGAAGCGACGCCCGCTAGGCTGCGAGTCCGGGTGTGGGTGTTAAGAGGTGGCGGTCGCCAGGGTGAGGTGTAGTGGAGCGCGCTACGGCTGACTTAGAGACGTGGTAATCCAGAGCTGGGGTTTGGGGAGCGGGGGAGGCTTGGCCCTGACAAATGGAGTAGGGACATGTCCGTGAGGGAAGAGATGAGGACTGCGCGCCCCGGAGCGAGGTGGGGGTGCGGGGCCAGGACGGGATTCGGAGCCCGGGCTGTGAGCACTGCTTAGGGTAGCGTTACCCTCCCAAGGCTTAGTGACTACCCAAGGAAATGCTCTGGGTCCAAGTCGGGCCACAACGGCCGGGTGCAGGAGGGTTTGTTTTTGCCCTGAGTGAGTTGAACTCTTTGATTGGGTCTTGAGACTGAGGACCACTATCAGTTTATCGCTTTGTTTTTTATTGTTCTCGGATTTTCTTTAGTTGTCTTTTATTAATAGGATGGCTATTTACAGTACTCAGAATAATACCTGGGAGTGTTTATTCCTTAGTTATGGGGATTGGCTGGAGACCCCCATTACGAAGCCTTATTTTTAGATCCTTAGCTTGAGAGAAATAGGTTGAAGCTCTTTTTTACTCGTGATTTTAAAATAAACGTACCAAGATGAGGAAATTGAATGAGGAGCTTCAGCTTAACAAACGTGTTACCAGGTTTAGGTACTTTGAAGGTTTGAATTATCAAGAGATAATGGAAGGATACTCTTTCCCACCTGGAGCTCTGAATGAGCTTTTACTCCTGAATGTTTTTGAAATGATAGTATAAATGTACACGATGGTTATGCTTATCAGATAGTTGTTGGCAACTGTTTAATACAAATGTCAGGAAACTTCAAAGTTCATTTTTATTGAAAACCATTATCTCAAATGACCCACATATGTCTCCTCTTCTTAGCTTCCCTTAGGACCTGTGGTGCTTTTGTTTTTGTTTTTGTTTTCAGTTTTTGGCCAGGGCTGGGTTTGAACCTGCCACCTCTGGCACATGGGGCCAGAGCCCTACCCTTTTGAGCCACAGGCACAGCCCAGGACCTGTTCTTAAGTGCTAGTCTCTTCTCCCTTCCCAATCACTTTTAATTAATAAAATTAAACACAGCTAGCATTCTGTACTATACATTTATCCCCACTTCCGTTATATTATTTGCTGCTTGTATTTCATTTTTTAAGAGAAACATATACCTGAAAAATAGGTAAATTGTATTTTTTTTTCATTTGTTTCTTTTTTATTTGAGACAGAATCTCACTTTGTTGCCCCTGGTAGGTAGAATGCCATGGCATCACAGCTCACAGCAGCTTCAAACTTTTGGGCTCAACTGATCCAGGCGCCTGCCACACCACCTGGCTTTTTTTTTTTTTTTTTTAAGAGATGGAGGGCTCACTCATGCTCTGGCTGGTCTTGAACTCACGAGCTCAAGCGATCCACCTACCTCGGCCTCCCAGAGTGGCCAGCCGCATCTGTTTATTTTTATAATAATGGCAGGAAAGGCTTGGCACCTGTGACTCAAGTAGCTAAGGTGCCAGCCACATACACCTGAGCTGGCAGGTTTGAATCCAGCCTGGGCCTGCCAAACAATGATGGCTGCAACCAAAAAATAGCTGGGTGTTGTGGGAGGCTGAGGCAAGAGAATTGCTTGAGCCCAGGAGTTTGAGGTTGCTGTGAGCTGTGATGGTACAACACTCAACCCACGGCAACAGGTTGAGGCTCCGCCTCAAAAAAAAAAAGGCAGGAAAAACAACATGGCATCAACCATTTATTTATTTATTCTGAGGGAGACAGAGTCTCACTCCATTGCCCTGGGTAGAGTTCCATGGCATCACAGCTCACAACAACCTCAAACTCTCAGACTCAAGTGATCCTCTTACATCAGCCTTCCAAGTAGCCAGGACTACGGGTGCCCACCATAACATCCAGCTAGTTTTTTCTTTTTTTAGTAGAGACCAGGTCTCACTCTTGCTCAGCTGGTCTCAAACTCCTAAGCTCAAGCAATCCACCTGCCTTGGCCTCCCAGCGTGCTAGGACTGCAAGTGTGAGCCACCTCTCTTAGCCACAGACATCAGCCATTTATGATGAAATAGTTTTAGTCTGACTTGAAATTTTGTTTCAATCCAAGTAGTTAGCCAAATTTATTGTTAAGCGCCATCCTCTTAAGTCAGTGTTTCCCAGCCTTCCTAATGCCGCAACCCTTTAATATACAGTTTCTCATGTTGTGGTAACCCCCAACCATAAAATTATTTTCGTTGCTACTTCATAACTGTAATTTTGCTACTGTTATGAATCGTAATGTAAATATCTGATATGCAGAATGTATTTAGGCAACCCCTGTGAAAGGGTCATTCAATCCCCAAAGGGGTCGTGACCCACAGGTTGAGAACTGCTGTCTTAAGTCTTCTCCATTCTTAGTCCACAAAGAAGTAATTTACAACATTAGTAAAATATGTAAATTGTAAACAAAACTATATTTGATTAATCAAGTAGATTTTCTTTGAGACATCAGCTGATAACTCAGCACAAATTCATTTACATATGATATCTAAAGAGGAGCTTGCCAAATTTAGCTTTTGTTTCAAACAGAAGTTGCCCAACAAATTTATCCTTGTTGTGACTCTTCATCTACCTGTAGCTGACTTGTTCAACCACCAAATCGTCAGTATTCTCCATCTCAAACACCAGCATCTACCGTATACTCAAACCAGAAACCTAATAGCTAAGTCCTAGACTCTACCCTGTACATTTCCATAAATCAATTGCTAGGTCTTATATATCCTACTTACTAAAACTCTATAATCCATCACCTTCTCACGTCTCCATCATTGACATCTGGACTAATCTCTGATTGGTCTCCCTGCATCCACTGTTGGTGCCTTCAGTTCTTTTTCTCACTACAGACACCCATTAAATCAAAATGACAAGCATGGCATGTGTTATGAAGGGATGTTTGGGATACTGTAGAAGCCCATGGTAATGAAACCAAACGAAGGGCAGGAGGTCAGGATTCAGAGGATTTGCTTGCAGAGCCAGAAGGATCATTAGATATCCTTTTACTTTGACTTGATTTCAGAACTGGGGGAAAAGGGCAGTACCTGTGGCTCAAAAGGGTAGAGTGCTGGCCCCATATGCCAAAGGTGGGGGGTTCAAACCCAGCCCTGGCTTAAAAAAAAAAAACTGGGAGAAAAAATGTTAGTCCTTTGGGCCTCTGTAAAAAGTTGTGATAATGGGGTGGCACCTGTGGCTCAAGGAGTAAGGCACCAGCCCCATATGCCAGAAGTGGTGGATTCAAACCCAGCCCTGGCCAAAAACTGCAAAAAAAAAAAAAAAAGTTGTGATAATGACTGACCTTCAAAACAGACTTTTTTGGAGACAGAGCCTCAAGCTGTCACCCTGGGTAGAGTGCTGTGGCATCACAGCTCACGGCAACCTTCAACTCCTGGGCTCAAGCTAGTCTCCTGCCTCAGCCTCCCAAGTAGCTGGGACCACAGGCGCCTGCCACAATGCCCGGCTATTTTTTGGTTGCAGCCATGATTGTTGTTTGGCAGGCCCGGGCTGGATTCAAACCCGCCAACTTAGGTGTATGTGGCTGGCGCCTTAGTGGCTTGAGCCACAGGCGCCGAGCCTCAAAACAGACTTAATTAAATATTTTCCTAGCACACTGCATTGTGTAGAAGTGATTAGTTAGCTATGTAGCCTTAGGGAGATCCTTTTATATCCCTGAGCCTCAGTTTTCCAAGTTGTAGCATCATTAATGGAATCAAGTGAGTTTTGTGGTCCCTTCTAGTTCTAAAATTCTGTGATCTCTGTGACCTGTAAACATGAATTATGGCCAGAAAGGTGGTGTTAAAAGCAGACAGTGTGAAAGTACAGAGAAGTTTATTGCTCCTGTTTACAGGGCTAGATTTCTTTCAGTTTCCCAAAGCCTTTACTTTCTAAAGACTCCTGTCTTTCAAGACCTTTCCTGGCAGACAGGAAGCTCCATGAAGCTAACTAAGTCTATCTTGAGTATTATATTCCCAGGGCAAAGCATTTTAGGTAATAATTTGTTTGAATACAGAAGAAAAGTGAATTTTATTTTAATGAGATTATTTTCAACTATAAACCATCTAAGAAACTTTTTAAGTTCTAGCTCTCCTCAACTATTGGATTGACCAAAAATGTATATAGTCGTCCCTCCCCGCAGTAACTGCAGGGGATTTGTTCCAGGAGCCCTGAAGAACCAAAAATCCAAGGATGCTGAAGTCCTGTGTTTAAATTGCTATAGTATTTCCATATAACCTGCGCACATACTGTAAATCATCTCTAGTTTGCTTATAATACCTAATATAATGGAAGTGCCTTTTAAATAGCTGTATTTTTTAATTGTATTGTATTGTTACTTTTTACTGGTTTTTCCCCTTTAATCAGCAAATATGGAGGGCCAAATGCATTGTGTTTGCATTGCCATGTAACTTTTTGTTTTGATATTTATCCTTCCTGCTAAACTATCCCATAGCAGGAATTCTTTTCTTTTCTTTTTGAGATGGAGTCTCGCTTTGTCACCCTCAGTAGAGTGCTGTGGCATCACAGCTCACAGCAACCTCAAACTCTTGGGCTTAAGCGATTCTCTTGCCTCAGCCTCCCAAGTAGCTGGGATTATAGGTGCCCATCATACAACGCCTGGCTATTTTTTTGTTGCTGTAGCCATTGTTGTTAAGCAGGCCCAGGTTGGGTTTGAAGCCCCCTGCCTCGGTGTATGTGGCCAGCACCCTAACCACTGAGCTATGGGTGCCAAGCCATCCATAGCAGGAGTTTTTTTTTTTTTTTTTTGCTGGGGCTGGGCTTGAACTCGCCACCCCCAGTATATGGGGATGGTGCCCTATTCCTTGAGCCACAGGCACCACCCCGTAACAGGAATTCTCATTTCTTCTTCTGTCCCCAGCTTGCTTGGCACATAAGAGCTAGCACTGTTTAACTGAGGGAACATTAATAATGAAGACAAGCTTTGTGCTTTAGGGACCATATGAGGAAAATATATGAAGTAACCAAAAGATAAAAGAAGTCATATCTTTTCTGGACATTCCAAATAAATCAGTGCTTAATGTAGGAAAGCAGTAGTTTGTGGGTTATATATTCAAGAATTATTTAAGCATAGCTCAGTGGATAGGGCGCCGGCCACACACACTGGGGCAGGTGGGTTCGAACCCAGTCCAGACCTGCTAAACAGCAATGACAACTATAACCAAAAAATAGCCAGGCATTGTGGCAGGCAACCATAGTCCCACCTACTTGGGAGGCTGAGGCAAGAGAATCACTTAAGCCCAAGAGTTTGAAGTTACTGTGAGCTGTGACGCCATAGTACTCTACCAAGGGCAACATAGTGAAACTCCATCTCAAAAAAAAAAAAATTAGGCAAAAATCTTTATGAAAGCAGGCTTATTGCCTTTCCTATGGTGTATACAAAGGTGTTTATGTGCTACCACCCATTCAGATTGGTGACAGGTTTTATTTGCAGCCTGTCTAAAAAGAGAAGCTGGCCAGCTGCCATGGCTCAGGTCTGTAATCTTAGCACTCTGGGAGGCCGACGCAGGAGGATTGTTAGAGGATGGTAGTTAGAGACCAGCTTTAGCGAGAGTGAGATTTGGCCTCTACCAAAAAAAGGAGGAAAAATCTGCCAGGTGTGGTAAGCATGCTTATAGTCCCAACTACTCAGAAGGCTGAGGCGGGAGGATTGAGCCCAGGAGTTTGAGGTGGTAGTGAGCAATGATCATGCCTCTATATTCCAGCCTGTGTGACAGACCGAGGCCTTGTCTCAAATAATAATAACAATAACCTACAACTTGGACTTTACCTAACAAATTCAAGCAGTGGAACCTAATCATTTGCACCCATATAGTAATCTGAAATTTAAAAAAAAGAAAAATGATACAAGCCACAAAACAGATGTTTATCCATTGAGTTGGGGGAATAATCCTCATAACTGAAAAGAAACATCCTATATTAAACTGAAGCTCAGCAATCTAAAGGACACAGACATAACAATAAACAGGATGAACAATTACATATGGCATGAACAAACATGCTCACGGAGGTACCATTCACAGAGCAGTGTGATCTAAGGGGAGGCTCAGGCTCAGAGAGGAGATGGCATTAAGGATAAGACTTGAAGAAATAGAATTTTGCCAGGCATCAGACAGACTGAGAGGAGGAAGATGGAAGTGAAACATGTCAGAGCAAGGATACGTAAGAAAGAACATCCTGTCCCCCTTGGTAGAGGCAGGGAAAAATGTGAGACTATGAAGATGGGAGGCAGAGATCGGGTTATAAAGAAACTTTCATGCCATTAAGGAGTTTATATATAGGCAACAGAGGGCCACTGATGTAGGAGGGCATATATTCAACAAATTATTATTAAAAAATGTCTATTTTTTCTTGCTGGCAAAGCTAGAGGAATATCAGATATCCTTTGACTAGTAGCTACTGTGTGCTGAGCACTGGGTAGGGAAACTGAATGGTTTCTGCCTTGCAGGGTTTACATTCTAATGGGCGGACAGTCAAGATGAAAACCTTGCAGGCTGTTATAATGATTTTAACTTTTAATCATAGTGATATGGGAAGCTACTGGGAAGTTTGAGCAGGTGAGTAATTGTGTTGAGAATAAACTGAATGGACAATGGCAAATCCAGGGTCATAATTAGAATTAGGTAAAAGATAATGTGTTTTAGAGTGGGGTCATAGCAATGCAGAGGTAAAAGGTGGTTAGACTCTGCATAATTGGAAGATAGAGTGAATAAGATTTGCTGATAGGCTGGATGTGCAGTTTGAGAGAGGATTACTAAGGACTAGAAGAATGGAGCTGCCGCTTACTGAGATGGCAAAGATGATGGGAAGGAGGTGGGTCAGGGGCTCTGTCTGTGCCTGTCTATTAGACATCAAACAGAGGGACATACAAACCTGGAGTCCAGGACAAAGGCCCTAAATCAGTGGTTCTCCACCTTCCTAATGCTGCGGCACTTTAATACAGTTCCTGTGGGTCTGGACTCACAGGTTGAGAACCGCTGCCCTAAATTGATCTATTTGGAAGTTATCAGCATATAGTTGGGACTGAAAGCCAGGCTGTGAACGAGACTTGATGGAATTACCAAGGAAGTGAAATGGAATAGAAAACAGCAAAGGACAGATCCCTAGGGCACTAGAGTGTTTAAAAGGTTAGAAAAACCAGCTCAGTGCCTAGAGCTCAGAGGCTAAGGTGCTGGCCACATACACCAGAGATAGGTTTGAACCCAGCCCAGGGCCTGCTAAACAACAATGACAACTGCAACAAAAAAATAGCCATTGTAGGCATTGTGGCAGGCACCTATAGTCCCAGCTACTAGCAAGCCTGAGGCAAAAAATTGCTTAAGCCCAAGAGTTTGAGGTTGCTGTGAGCTGTGATGCTACAGCACTCTACGGAGGGTGACATAAGACTCTATCTCAAAAAAAAAAAAAAGTTAGAAAAACAAAAAGAACCTGCAACTAAGAGTGAGGTCACAGCCAGAGAGGAGGAAAACCAGGAGGATGTGCCTTGGGGGAAGCCAAAGAAAGAAAGTGTTTCAGAGTGAAGGGAATCACCAGCTGTGCCAAACACTCTGTGCTCTCTGGTAAGATGAGAACTGAGAAGTGGTCTTCAGGTTTAGCAGTTGGTTATGGGTGACCTTGAGAGTAGATACAATGGATTCAAGAAGAGAAATTGAGGATGGAAGCAGAGAGTCTCCTGATTTTTTTCCTGTAAAAGAAAAGAAAGAAGTGGGAAATAATTTTTTTTTTTTTTTTGAGACACAGCCTCAAGCTGTCACCCTGGGTAGAGTGCAGTGGCATCACAGCTCACAGCAACCTCCAAATCCTGGGCTCAAGCTAGTCTCCTGCCTCAGCCTCCCAAGTAGCTGGGACCACAGGCACCCACCACAATGCCCGGCTATTTTTTGGTTGCAGCCGTCATTGTTGTTTGGCGGGCCCGGGCTGGATTCAAACCTGCCACCTTAGGTGTATGTGGCTGGTGCCTTAGCCACTTGAGCCACAGGTGCCAAGTTGGAAGTAGGAAATAATTGAAAGAGCAAGTAGGATAGAGAAAGGTTTTTCTTTAAGAAGGGGGTGGGGGGATGGGGCTCGGTGCCTGTAGCTCAGTGGCTAGGGCACCAGCCACATACACCGGAGCTGGCAGGTTCAAATCCAGCCCAGGCCTGCCAAACAACAGTGACAACTATAACCAAAAAATAGCCGGGCATTGTGACGGGCACCTGTAGTCCCAGTTACTTGGGAGGCTGAGGCAAGAGAATCACTTAAGCCCAAGAGTTGGAGGTTGCTGTGAGCTGTAACTCCACAGCACTCTACCCAGGATGACATAGACTCTCAAAACAAAGGAGTTTTTGCCTGCTAATGGCAAGATCCAGTAGGGAGGAGAACATTAACAGAACAGGAGAAGGAAAGAGCCCTGGTGGTACAGCACTTTATGAAAGACTGAACACATTGCTGACCAGTCATGAGTTACCCAGGGACATAGGTAGTTTCTGCATAAAGTTGCTAATCAGCAATGTGTTAACATAGCAGCTACTCCCTGATTGATTTCTTCCAGTCTCAGTTCCCAGTTGTCCGAAATTCAGCCTGTTTTGTTCTTTCTCCCCTCCTTGTCTTTCAGTTGCTTAAAATATAAAATCACTTAGTGTCTCAAGCATCTTAACACATTGTTGTTAAGAAACGTTAAGATTTGCTTGGTAGCAAAGTGAAGACACAGTGAAAATAATAGCAAAAAAGCCTGTGAGGCCATGAGAGTGGTCTGCAGGAGATTTGATGAGTTTCTGAATCAGACTGGGAGCTGTGTTGTTGGCATTGTTAACACAGGCAGTAATGGAAGCTGCAGGTATAGATGAAATTGCCCAGAGAGAACAGAGTGGCACTAACAACAGGTAAGAGGACACAGGAAGACAAGCCCAAAATTCAGAAGCACCCTCTAGGGAAACAGGAAAAAAACAAGAAAAAGTGGGCAAGATACCAAGGGAAGTTTTGTGGAGGGAGAGTCTGCCTTCCTGCTGCCACAGAGGCAAGGTGAGGTGAGGCTTTTGCATGGCCTCCAGGTGACTATCTGAGAAATTACAGTTTGGTGAAGGAGCAGGGCAGAGCCCCATTTCACTGTTGGTTGAGGAGTAAATAGAAACCTAAAGTAAAGGCAGTAAATGAAGATTGTACTTCCAAGAAAGGTAAATAGCAAGGCCTTTACTAGGCTTAGAACAGCATTCCTTGCAGACAACAGCTTCTGGAAAGGCTTGGAAGCATAGAAGGATTTAGATAAGGAATTTTAAATAATTTGATATGAAATCTAACATATTTTAAGTATTTGACTCATTCAATGTTTTTTTCTTTTGTTTTTTAAAACTGAGCAATGTGTAGTTCTCTTTGAGGGGAAAACAATGAAGTAAGCTTCTGTTTAGTTGTATCTATATGTGTACCTTAGTCACCTTTTAAAAACACCCTGGGCTCGGCCCCTGTGGCTCAATCGGCTAAGGCGCCAGCCACATTCACCCAAGGTGGCGGGTTTGAATCCCCAGCCCGGCCCGCCAAACAACAATGATGGCTGCAACCAAAAAATGGCCGGTTGTTGTGGTGGGCGCCTGTGGTCCCAGCTACTTGGGAGGCAGAGGCAGGAGACTCGCTTGAGCCCAGGAATTGGAGGTTGCTATGAGCTGTGATGCCACGGCACTCTACCCAAGGGGATAGCTTGAGGCCCCATCTCAAAAAAAAAAAAAAAAAAAAACACCCTGAAGCCTTTCACATGTGATTTTGAAATTGCCGAAGCTCTTGAAATGGGAAGGGAGACAATACTAGTCTTTTCAATAACGTGTTCCCATGCTTCTCTCCTAGTCAACAGGTGTTGGATGAAAGCTTTCTTTTCCTTGGTTTGCTTGTTTCAGAATGTAAGTCAGCGGAGATGTCCACTGAACAAAATTCTTGGACACACCTGTGCATGGCTCGGAAAATAGCTCTGGTCCTGGGCATCCCAGCCAGTGCTGTAGTCGCCTACATCCTGTACCGCCGGTACAGGGAGAGCAGAGGTACGGCTATGTGCGCAGAGATGCTTAGGCCATGCTCCTGCCTTTTTAAATGAGAATGAAAACTTCCCTTGCCAGGCAAAGTATTATTGGGGTGAATTGGCTGTCTGTGAAGAATCTTTCAGTGAAACTGTTGGTTTCTTTTTTCCCATGTTCTTTCTATGAAGCTAGTCTACAAAACTACTACACCTCCATTCATCTGTCCCTTTCAGCAACATCAGTGTGGCAATGGGATTTTTTAAAATTTCTATACATATACGTATATATATGTTCCTTCTCACTAATTAGTTGTTAGAAGCTAGTTTCTTCAAAGTCTGAACCTAGAGAGAGGACTTGTGTACATGTCAGGAGAGGTTCTGAGCCTAATGGATACCTGGGGCAACTTTTGACCTTCATTCTTCTCCAGTAGTCCTGTCTTGGAAAAGTAGTTTGCCCAAAACCCAGCTCCTCGTCTTTGGAGAGTATACTTTTCCTATTTTAGCATCTGAAATAGTATTCCAGAGAACATGCCCATCTCTGGGTTTGTTGAGAACCTTCTGATTCTTCCCAGGAAGCTGCTTCTCTTTATTACCACGGTTGAGGTCCTCAGTTTGTATTTTGGATCAGGGTCTATTTGACAGGCAGATCTAGGGAAGGGCTGGTAGTATCTGAGTGGGTGGGTGTTTTCTGAGTTCAGTCTGATGAGCCATGATCTGTGCAGAAGAGCGGCTGACGTTCGTTGGGGAGGATGATATTGAAATAGAGATGCGAGTTCCCCAGGAAGCTGTGAAGTTCATCATTGGCCAGCAAGGAGCCAATATTAAACAGGTGAGTGGATGATCAGGCAACAGGCTTTCCCAAGATTGAGTCTGTTTATTGATCTCTTGTTTTCTTCCTCTGACCTCATATCACAAAACACACCCATGTTGTGTATATTTTGAAAAGAACAAGTACAGGAACTGATGGTGTGTGTTCTTGGAGCCTCTGATCGGAGACGCAGGGGAAAGGAGCTGCAGACGGGATGAACATAAGGGAGGCCGAGACCCGCTCTGGTCGGCGGCCCGGCTAAACTTTACTGATTATCTTATATACTTTCAAACATTCAGTAAGAATTTAACACATATACAAAGAAATGAAGTAACATTAGGAAGCTTGCCATTTGAGATTACAGTTCAGTGTGAAGGCTGAGGAATACATATACAATTGATTTTGTTTAGAGTAAAAATATAAAGCAGACTGGCTGTCTGTCCTTGCTAGCCCAAACCTAAACTAGGAATTATAATGTTAATTAAAGGGGAAGATAGAGAACAGAACCCAATGCTCAAAGACTGGTTTGTTCACCCCCAGCTGCTAGACCCCTGGCTGATTCTCCACAATTTCTTTTAGAGAGACCTTTCTGCATATTTCTGCATATCTATAGGCAGGTACAGAAGCTCGATCTTCAAAGAAATCTTTCTCAGAATCAATCTCCTGGGGGAGCACATTGAAGCGAACTGCCTTGTCTGAGCAAGGGGTGCTTTATCTCTTACAACAAGGAACTTTTTAGGTAACTTTGCTATTTTCTTTCGAGAGAAGAGTACTTCTGCCTAGAGAATTGGGTGACTTAGCTTGAAATAGGGGTTTCTGGTTGGATGATTGTCAGACTGAAATAGCTTGAACTATTCTTTTCTACTGTGGAAGTAATCATTAAATGACAGTAAATATTGCTGCTTGTTCTTACTATCATCCATTGTTGAAATGTCAAGAAAACAAAATATGATTCTCAAGTCTAAATAAAATTAGGGGTGGGGGAAGCATTCTAAAACCAAAGAAAAAAGAGTTTGGAATTTACTGCTATTTGGGGTTACTTTTGTTACTAATCTTCTTCTCTAAGTATAAGTAATTAAGGACTGATTATAGTGTCTTGATTAGCTAATCAAGCTGATGTCTTTGGCCAACTCTTTCTACTTCCAGGGTTTGCTTCAGAGTATCCTTAGCTGGGTCCAAGTGGGAACTCTTCCAGAACATGTTGGAACATGTCATGTCCTTTTCTCTGCAGCTGCGGAAACAGACAGGTGCTCGTATTGATGTGGACACAGAGAATGTAGGCGATGAGCGAGTGCTGCTTATCAGTGGTTTTCCTGTTCAGGTGTGCAAGGCCAAAGCTGCAATCCGTCAGATCCTGACAGAGAACACCCCAGTGTCTGAACAACTCTCAGTTCCCCAGAGATCTGTGGGCAGAATCATAGGTACCACTGGATGGCTTTCTTTGTGTCCTTTATTCTTTACTTTTTCCTTTCACAATTTCCCAGGGGTTCTTCTGGCCTATTTTCCTTTTACCTTGCTGAAGAAAAAAAAGACAGGGACATTGAGACAAAAAGCTTTACTTTTTTTTTTTTTCTTTGAGACAATCTTACTTTGTCACCCTTGGTAGAGTGCTGTGGCATCATAGCTCACAGCAATCTCAAACTCTTGGGCACAAGCAACCCTCTTGCCTTAGCCTCCTAAGTAGCTGGGATTACAGACACCTGTCCCACCACCCGGCTATTTTTTAGAGACCAGGTCTCGCTCTTGCTCAGGCTGGTCTCAAATTCATGAGCTCAGGCAATCCACCTGCCTCTGCCTCCAAAGTGCTGGGATCACAGGCATGAGCCACCATGCCCAGCCCTAGTTTTACTTTTTTAAAAGAATTATTGGTGGCTCGGCACCTGTGGCTCAAGTGGCTAAGGCACCAGCCACATACACCTAAGGTGGCAGATTCGAATCCAGCCTGGGCCCACCACACAACAATGATGGCTGCAACCAAAAAATAGCCAGGCATTGTGGCGGGCACCTGTGGTCCCAGCTACTTGGGAGGCTGAGGCAGGAGACTCGCTTGAGCCCAGGAGTTGGAGGTTACTGTGAGCTGTGATGCCTTGGCACTCTACCCAGGGGGACAACTTGAGGCTCTGTCTCAAAAAAAAAAAAAAAAAATTGTTAGTAAAGCAAAACCCATTACCTGAAGATGATTTATGATCTCAACCTTAGGCTCCAGAAGGGTTCTGGTAAATGTATTTGCCTTGTAATTTTTAAAGGGAAGCTAGGGTTCCTCATGTTATCCAGAATCTTTTAAAATGGGGCTCTAGACAGTACCTATTATGCTTACCCCCAGATCATCCCTTCAGGCTGCTGTTAGAGGCAGTGAAACATCCTGTTGTTGGTCCAGTGTTCTGATACGCCCTGCAGCATATCCTCTTATAAGCTGGGATGTAGAGTGTGATCTTGCTAAGTGGTCAAAAAAAATGAAAATGACATGAAGCTAATCTAGCCTGAGTGTGGAGTTTAAAATGGATAAAGCAAAGAATCCCATGTTCTCCTTCCTACAGTAATTGCAGTAGCTTCCTGCTTTCAATTCAACATCTTACATTTTGTTCAACTTGGATATAAGAATGTCTGTCTTCTCATATACACAAAATAACGATTTCTCTAGTAGTGAAGGTTGGCCAGGAGGAAATGATGGGTTTTTATGTATTGTTCAATGTAGGAAGAGGCGGTGAGACGATTCGTTCTATCTGTAAGGCCTCTGGAGCCAAAATTACCTGTGACAAAGAATCAGAGGGGACATTACTACTATCAAGACGTATAAAAATCTCAGGAACACAGAAGGAAGTGGCAGCAGCCAAGGCAAGTAGACAGACTGATAGGCCAGAATCAGACTTGAAAAGGAGAAGAGCCTTTTCCTCCATCCTGGGTCACAATATCATCCTTTCTCTTGTCTTCACAGCATTTGATACTGGAGAAAGTTTCAGAAGATGAAGAACTTCGGAAGAGAATTGCACATTCTGCAGAAACCAGAGTTCCACGCAAGCAACCAATCAGTGTGAGAAGAGAGGACATGACAGAGCCGGACGGAGCTGGAGAGCCAGCAATAGGGAAAAACACGAGTTCTAGCATGGGGCAGCCTGCTCCCTGGGCAGTTACTCCCCACAAAGGAGGAGGTGACATGGCTGCTGTGGGGTCAAAGGAAAGCTCCTGGGAGAAACCTAATGATGACAGCATTCAGAAGTCTGGTGCCCAGGCCATTCCAGAGACGTCCGTGTACGAAAGTATGTAACAAAGAGGGAAGCTGATACCCAACATGGAAGGTAGAAATACTGGTTTAAATAACCCAAAATTAGCAATAAAAAAAATCATTTCTGTTTTTGTGACTACATTTATAAGTTTGTCATCGCAGATATGCCTTTCTGGTAATATGTTACTTGGATTAATGCTAAAATATTTTTCTGAATATAAACCAATTATTGATAAAAGAAAATGAGAGAAATACACTGACACAGGGAACTAGTCTGTGAGTAAATACATCAAATAATGGAAATTGCATAATACTCTGTCTCTAAACCTACTTTTAAAAAAATTTCAGGTTAGGCTCAGCACCTGTGGCTTAAGCGGCTAAAGCGCCAGCCACATACATCTGAGCTGGTGGGTTCGAATCCAGCCCAGGCCCCCCCAAACAACAATGACAGCTGCAACCAAAAAATAGCCAGATGTTGGGGTGGGCGCCTGTAGTCCCAGCTACTTGGGAGGCAGAGGCAGGAAGAATCACTTGAGCCTAGGAGTTGGAGGTTGCTGTGAGCTGTGATGCAATGGCACTCTACCCAGGGTGACAGCTTAAGATTCTGTCTCAAAAAATAAATAATAAAAATAAAAATTTCAGGTTAATGTGAGGGTATAAATACTAAGTTACAATGTTTATGTTTGAGTCCCTCTTATAGTTGTGTCCAGCCACCAGATGTGCTATATACCGTTACATTGTGCCCATTAAGTGAGAGCACATCAAGCCCCTCCCTCAGTCCCCCTCCCCCTGACTTGAATTGAGTTTTTCTCTTATGTGGATGTGAATTAAATCCTCTCCTGGCTTCATATTAGTATTGAGAACACTGGATACTTTTACATTCTTGTGGTACTTTACTAAGAAGAATATGCTTCAACTCCATCCAGGTTAATACAAAAGATGTAAAGTCTCCATCTTTTTATGGCTGAATAGTATTCCTTGGTGTACATATACCACAGCTTGTTAATCCATTCCTGGGTTGGTGGGCATTTAGGTTGTTTCCACATCTTGGCAATTGTAAATTCAGCTGTGATAAACAATCTAGTGCAAATGTCCTTATGATAAAATGATTTTGGGGAGTTGGGCATGGTGGCTTACACCTATAATCCTAGCACTCTGGGAGGCTGAGGTGGGTAGATTGCCTGAGCTCATGGGTTCGAGACCAGCCTGAGCCAGAGTGAGACCTCATCTCTAAAAATAGCCGGGCATTGTTGTGAGTGCCTATAGTCTCAGCTACTCGGGAGGCTGAGGCAAGAGAATCACTTAAGCCCAAGAGTTTGAAGTTGCTGTGAGCTGTGACACCAAGGCAGTCTACCAAGAGTGACAAAGTGAAATTCTATCTCAAAACTTGTGGGTAGATGCCTAGTAATGGAATTGTGGGATCAAATGGGAGGTCTAGACCTACTTTTTAAACAAGTAAAATTTTCAGATTTTTTTTTTTTTTTTTTTGCCTATCTCATTACTGTTTTGAAAATCATCATTGTTCAAGAAGAATGAAAAGGCTGTGAGCTTTCTTTCCTATATATGGGTATTGGCATAGGAAGAGAGGGCCAGGCTCCAGGCTTGCAGAGTCAGTGGTAGAATGGGGTCTGGGACAACCCATGTCTTTTGCTATCCACATACTTTTTTACTAATCCATGTTATAGCTAGCTATGGAGGACTCACCATCGTTATGATTGATGACTGATTTGAATATATGACACATGACTCAGCAAGTAAACTGTTGTTACATGGGGGATACAGAAGATAGCTTAGTGTGGTTCTTTAGGATGTTGTGGTATGATTCATCCAGTTGTCCTTTCAGCCATTTTAAAATGGTGACAGCCATTCAGTATTTATACCTCTTGCTCCCCTGATGCAACCTCTATTTCAACCAGAAGTAGTTCTGATCCCATCCCTATCCCTGTGTTCAGTCCCCAGCCCTGACTTCAGTTTCCATGCCGATGAGTACCTAGAAGTCTATGTCTCTGCATCTGAACACCCTAACCACTTCTGGATCCAGATAATTGGCTCCCGCAGCCTGCAGTTGGATAAGCTTGTCAATGAGATGACCCAGCACTATGAAAATAGCCTGGTGAGTTGCCACAGGAACAGAGCTGGGATATGATGAGAAGAGGTCACATCATCTTCATTGTAGTACTTGGTCTTTCCCTTTTCCTGCGGGGCATCTACTTGTTTCGTTTGTCTCCTGCCATTCCCTGCTTATTAGCCTACTGCCTTGTAATTCTGTCCCTTCCTGACATGCCCATGTTTAGCCTGAAGATTTGACTGTGCAAATAGGAGACATTGTAGCAGCACCTTTACTTACAAATGGTTCCTGGTATCGAGCCCAGATCCTTGGCACCTTGGAAAATGGGAACTATGACCTCTACTATGTTGACTTTGGAGATAATGGAGATTGTCCACTGAAAGACCTCAGGGCTCTCAGGTCAGTCACAGAGGCCAGAATGGAGTCAGCTAGAATCTCGCCTGTTAACCAGTCCTGGCCATAGAGTTGTGAGCTGTTGGAATTCATTACCAGGGGATTTGGAAGGCAACCTATTTACAGAGAGCTGGGTTGGGTAGTTCTGTCTGAAAGTAAGCGATATCAGAAGCCCCAAAAGGGTCAGGTGTGGTAGCTCACACCTCCAATCCCAGCCTTCTAAGAGGCCGAGATGGGTGGATCCCTTGAGCTCAGGAGTTTGAGACCAGCCTAAATAAGAGCAGGACCTGTCTCTAATGAAAGTAGAAAAATTAGGGGCTCGGCACCTGTGGCTCAATCGGCTAAGGCACCAGCCACGTACACCTAGGGTGGCAGGTTCGAATCCCCAGCCCGGGCCCGCCAAACAACAATGATGGCTGCAACCAAAAAAGGGCCGGGTGTTGTGGTGGGCGCCTGTGGTCCCAGGTACTTGGGAGGCAGAGTCAGGAGACTCACTTGAGCCCAGGAGTTGGAGGTTGCTATGAGCTGTGATGTCATGGCACTCTACCCAGGGGGATAGCTTGAGGCTCCGTCTCAAAAAAAGAAAAAAAAAAGAAAAATTAGGGTGGCAGCTGTGGCTCAGTGAGTAGGGTGCCGACCCCATATACCAAGGGTGGCAGGTTCGAACCCAGCCTCGGCCAAACTGCAACAAAAAAATAAATGGGTGTTGTGGTGGGCACCTGGAGTCTGAGCCACTTTGGGAGGCTAAGGCAAAAGAATTGCCTAAGCCCAAGAGCTGGGGTTGCTGTAAGCTGTGACTCCATGGCACTCTACCAAGGGTGCAAAGTGAAACTCTGTCTCTTAAAAAAGAAAGAAAGAAAGAAAGTAGAAAAAGCCAGTTTTGTGGCAGGCACCTGTCATCTCAGCTACTCAGGAGGCTGAGGCAAGAGGCTTGAGCCTAAGAGTTTGGGGTTGCTGTGAGCTAGGCTGAGGCTCTGGCACTCTATCCAGGGTGACAGAGTAAAACTCTGTCTCAAAAAAAAAAAAGGCTCAGCACCCATAGTTGAGTGGTTATTAGATTGCCAACCACATACACCAGGGCTGGCAGGTTGGAACCCAGCCCAGGTCTACTAAACAACAGTGATAACTACAACAAAAAAATAGCCAGGCATTGTGGCAGGCACCTGTAGTCCCAGCTAATTGGGAGGCTGAGACAAGAGAATCACTTAAGCCCAAGAGTTTAAGGTTGTTGTAAGCTGTGACACCACGGCACTCTACCAAGGGTGACATAGTGAGGCTGTCTCAATAAAAAAAAAAAAAAAAAAAAAAGGCTCTTCTGGCCCTAGAATTCTCATCTCAATTTCTTTCAATTTAGGAGCGACTTCTTAAGCCTTCCATTTCAAGCAATAGAGTGCAGTCTGGCGCAAATTGCCCCATCAGGTAAGTTGGCTGCACTACCTACTAACTGTGCCTTTTTTTTTTTTTCTTTTTTGGAGACACAGCCTCAAGCTGTTCCCCTGGGTAGAGTGCTGTGGCATCTCAGCTCACAGCAACCTCCAACTCCTGGGCTCAAGCGAGTCTCCTGCCTCAGCCTCCCAAGTAGCTGGGACCACAGGCGCCCACCACAACGTCCGGCTATTTTTTGGTTGCAGCCGTCATTGTTATTTTGGTGGCCAGGGCTGGATTTGAACCCGCCACCTTAGGTGTATGCGGCTGGCGCCTTAGTCACTTGAGCCACAGGCGCCAAGCCAACTGTGCCTCTTAATAGAAAAACTTCCACACCACACATGGGAGGGATTCTTACATTCCCAGGCTTTGGGAACTCTGGAGACTTTTCTGCACCAGCACCAGAGAGTGGCAGTCATAAACCTGGCTGTCAGACCCATTGCCACCAAAGAATACACAGGTGCCTTCCTGAGTAGAGAGGGATAGTTCCAACTTCTTCCAGGTATAATCCCCACCCTATCAGCACTGGCCCCTTCTGAGGTTTGCTTCTACAATCTTCTGCCAGGTGAACAGTGGAAAGAGGAAGCATTGGATGAATTTGACAGACTCACTCACTGTGCTGACTGGAAGCCCCTTATGGCCAAGATCTCTAGCTATGTCCACACTGGGGTCTCAACGTGGCCAAAGATCTACTTATATGACACCAGCAGTGGGGAGGTAGGACTGGAGTTCACTCCTTGATCACTGCATCTTCAGCATATTTACAGCCTTCTTTACTTCCCAGAAACCTTTATCTCCTGTTCACCATCCCCCTGAAGGAATGTCTTTAAAGTGTCATTTCTAGCTCTTCTGCCTTGTTGCCTCAGGTTTACCTCTCATTCACAGAGAGAACATCATTCCCTCTTCATTTCTCTTCTCAGAAACTTGATATTGGGCTAGAATTAGTTCATAAAGGATATGCAGTTGAGATTCCTGAAGACATGGAAGAAAATAGAGGTGTCCCAGACATGTTGAAGGATGTGGTAAGTGAGCTGTCATCGCCATTTAGGGTGCTTTCTCTGGACAAATACAGTGCCTGGAAGACAGTGAAGGCTTCTAGGCGTGACATTTTGTTAGCTTTCCTAAGCACTCTGAGCTGGTCGGTCCACCAGTTCAGCCAAGGAGGCACTGTCACCCACCTCAGCAGCCAAACCCAAGTGCCTTAACAGATCCTATAGAAAAATGACAGGGTGGTGCCTTCTTTTCCAGTATCCAACATGTTCTTTCTTTTTCTCCCATTTTCATCCCCTTAGGCCGCAGACACAGATGCCTCTCTCATCTCTGTGTTCACTGAGACCGAAAAGAGTCCTGGAGGGATGACATATACCCTACCCTCCCCCAGCTTGTCGGGTACAAACAGCATTTCCTCCCTAGAGCATCTTTGGGGGTTACCTTTTCTAAATCTTTCTAAACTAGGGAGGTTAAGATTTGGTTCTTAGTCATGTCATTGAGCACCAAGAGGCCCATTTTTCTCTTGAGTCTCGCTGGTAGCACCTTGTAGAATTGGGTAGTGTCTAACTTTTTCCTCCTCACTACTCAGTAGAACCTGCCTCTGTGTCTGGTCATAACCTTGAAGACAACTCCTCACTCTCAAGTCAGGACTCAGCTTGCACAGTCATCTCCTTTGCTGTGAGTGGAGCCATCATCTGTCTGTAGCAACAGGAAAGTAATGAGGGTGACAACAGGGGCCTTGCTTGACGACTCCTTGCCTGTTCCCTGTCTTAATATGCTTCTGTGCAGCTGCTTTCTTATAGTTAAACTTGCAGTCAGATCGAGCCCTTTTAAGCTTTTGTGTTTTTGTGTGTTTGTGTCTTTGGCAGGATTTGGTGCCTGGAGAGAGGAGTTTTTGCTAGAGACCCATGCTGCCCTTCATTATATACATTGGCTTGCTGTGGACCACATCTGTTCTCCTTCCATTGGACTACGGAAAAGTGTGGGCAAAGGGAAACAGATACAGTCTCCCACGCCGCCTCTCATTTCTCCCCCACCCTCCAGTGTCTGTATACTGCTGTCACTTCCAGGCTGTTCTCATCAGGCTTAATCCCCTCTGCCTGTCACAATGCACACTGCTTCTAGGTTGTGTCCTTTTTGAGGCTGGGAAACAGCCAGAGTTTGTCATTGAAAGTGATAATGCAGCAGACTGCTGACTCACCTTGTTTTGTTTTTGTTTTGTTTTTTAAGACAGAATCTCACTTGATCACCCTCAGTACAGTGTAGTGGCGTCTTAGCTCACAGCAACCTCAAATTTTGGGGCTCAGGTGATTCTCTTGTCTCAGCCTCCCAAGTAGCTGGAACTATAAGGGCTTACCACTGCTGACTCACCTTGTCAGATGACTGTAGCTACAGGAAGTTTTTGAGTGGTAAGCTCAAGGACTAGGTGCTTGAACACTGCATTTGAGTCAAGGCAAAGGCAAAAATCAGCAAAATTTATTTAAAAGGAGGCTCAAAGGAGTAGGATGCCAGCCCCATATACTGGAGGTGGTGGGTTCAAACCCAGCCCCAGCCAAAAAAAGCCTTGAGAAGTGAAGGGAATGCTACCCCCTCGCCTCAGTTGCTGATGTTACTGGAGACAGGTTTTTGAAACTGTGCTCCAGATATTTTTCTGTGAACTTTAGGTAAAATTCTAAAGGGGAGAGGAAGCTCAGGAAGTACTCTAAATTGCTAACATAGTACCCATATGTGTACACACACACCCATAGAGAACATATAGAGTTACCTTTGAGTCATTTGGGGAGATTCTTTGCTGAATAAAGTTCTTGAGAAAATCTAAACCCAGATGCTGATTGAATCACAAGGTGGAAGCAGCCTATAGGGAAAGTGTCTTCTGAGCACAAATAGGATAAAAACTGCCACCTTGCACAAAGGTACACCTCTGTGAAAAAGTGTCCCCCCATGTATATGTCCGTATTTGTTCCCTAAAGTTACTTCAGAAGTAGCCATTCACTAAGAACTCAGGCCACTTTAGGCTGTGTGGGTAACACCTCACAGAACCTCCCAGTTGTTCCCCTGCCTCACTGACAACCTTCAGTTGACACGATCCCCATAGACTGGACATGCTCCACACATGTCAGTGCAGCAGGCCCAGTTCCTCATGCTGAGCAGTTTGTCACAGTCCCTTGGGTGGTCAAATTATAGAGGTTCTACTATATGTGGAAGACAAAGCCTTGATTAGGATTCTAGAAACCTGGATTCCAGGAATAGACCCCACTGTCAACTTCACAGCTATAGCAGCCCATTTCCTTATAGCATCTTTCATTTATGATGGTATTGGGAGGCTGAGAACTTTGCAGGTGCTTGAAATAAGTATAAATGTATAGTAATGAGTGGTAGAAAAAAGTGGCAAGCGAAATGGACCAAGCAAGATAAACTGTATAAGGCATCTCTACGCAATAATTTTTTTTTAATCTAGGGATTAGTGAGTTCTACCAATATACATGGCAACTATATTTTCCTACAACCACAATTTCCAAAATCTGTTTTCTCAGAAAAGTCTCTGTACCAACTGGTAGAAAGCCCTAGTAAAGCAGCAGTTCTGGGGAGCAGTTCCTGTTGCCTTGGAAAAATCCTTGAGGGGGCTTCCTCCCCCCACCAACATTAAGGTTGTGGTTGCAGTGAACTCACTGAGGCATGCTCAGCCCTGTTAGTCCCTGCTTCTTATTCCTCAGGGGATCTTTACTCTTAAGCAGGGGTCCAGTTCACTGTCCCTCAGACCATTGGAAGGCCAGACTGCGGGCCCTGGCACAAGTCTGCTGCTAAGCAGGACAGGCAGTGGCGGCAAAAACATCCGGTGGGCTGGATAAATGTCCTCGGCGGGCCGAGGTTTGAGGACACCTGCTTAAGGATAGAGGTCCCTGATAATATCATTCATAATTACGACTTCCTACTCTGGAGAATGAGTAGTGTCTCGTTTCTACTGGTAACTTGTTACTATGTCTAAAAGCCTGTTCTTTTAATACGGCCCTTAAGTCCTGTCAGTTTACGTTGCATTTTGATCAGTTCCTTGTCATTCTCTAATGCAGTCCAGTACTTGGCCTGCTGTCTGGAATGCATCTTCTATGCTTATTTCATCTGTTGATCTTCCCAGTGAGCCAAAGCCCAGGGATCCATGTGCCTTCTGGTTTTCTCCACATTTAGAAGTCGGCACCTGTTTCCAATTTGAACTGAAATACACCTATTAAGGTCTAGTTTTTCTGGACTTCTTGTCCCTTGACAAGTGCTAGGTCAGTGGTTCTCAACCTTCCTAATGCCATAATGTATTTTCATTGTGAAAAAGGGGTCATGACCCACAGGTTGAGAACCACTGTGCTAGGTAATTGGTTAGAATAAATGGGAAATGATTTGGAGCAGGAAGGAAGGCAAATCTTGGGTCTCTTCTCTCTCTGGTTCATGTTCCTCTGATATTTCCAGTCATGAGAAGTTTATTCTAGTCAATTCTGCCCTGAAAGTTTCATGTTCCATGCCAGCCAACCCTACTGTCACCCCAAGAAACAGTGAACACTTCATGATTGCACTACCCTTTATTCCTAGGATGGAGGAAGGTGTCCCGAATCACATCCCAGGCCCCTGGTTCCCATGTGTCAGGGTTTCCAGCCCCTCAGAGTTGGAATAAGCATGTTCAGGGAGGCTCACTGGGCAGGTGGCCAGGGTCCCTTTCAAGGGGGTACATCATAAAGATGACATTGTCCCAGGGAGGGAGGGCAGGGTGATCCGGTCTGACCACCTCGAAGCCCATGTAGCTGAAGGCCCTCAGCAGGGTACCTGCAAAAGGGTAGAACACATGATGAGAATTCTTTGAAATGATAGACATATTCCCCCAGAGACCTGGTGTCTCTCACCAGGGTGTGGCCCTGGGAAGCAGTGCGGTACAGGTGGAAGGATGTCAAACATGGACTTTAATCTTTAACACTTGGCATATAACATTCTATGAGTTAACCCTTCTGAACTTCAGTTTTCTCTACAGATTCTTATAAATTTTAAGATTAGATGAGATGTTTATGAAATGCTTAACATATGATGGCATAGTAAGCTCTGAAATGGTATCTATGAGTAGTTATTAACCATCTTTTTGTCTTGAGGGAAGAGGTTATAGTTTCTGTAACATATGCTCTAGGCATCCGGTTAAATACATTCTTGTGCTAAGTATATTTGTTTGAGATGCTTTCCATCCTGCTGTCACGTCCCCAGATGGATTCTGTGTGATCTCACCAGCACTCCTTCAGTCTGCCTCTACCACCACCTGCTGGGGCCCCCTGACTGAGCAGAATGCCAGATGCCTTAATTTCCTTTGTGATGGAAGACAAAAAAAGGAAAAGGGTCTCCTACAAAGGAAAAGGAACTTTCCGGCTGCCTTGGCATGAAGGGGAAGAGAGGATAGCCAATCCCCACCTCTATCATTCCGATCATTTTGGAAGTTTACAAACACGGAGTCCACATTGGTCTTCTCCTCCACATACTCCAGTGTTGCGGTCAAACTAGGGCCAGACAGAAAAACCTGGTTAATGAAATGTTCAGCCAGCTCAATCCAGGACACCTAGTTGAAGCAGAAAAAAGCTCATTGGTCAGTTTTTGCCCTCACTCAAGCCAGAAAATGGAAATTGTTAAGCTAGTTTTGGTAGATTGTTCTATGAAGCCAAAGGATTGCAAACTATTAGACTGAGGCATAAACAGAACGTATCTAAGGACAAGGAATTGCTCTATTAACATGAACAGCTGGAAATGACTTCCTGTCATTCAACTATTTCTGGATCCCCACTTCTGTGTTTCTGAGTCCAGCAACTTCCCATGGACTGGTGATCGTGGTTCAGCTAATAGGCTTGTCTGTGCCAGTTGAGGGGTTGCCTGTATCCAGCTCTCAACTGATTATGACACAACAAAAGGGTGAAATCCCTACCACTTCCCTCCCCACACTCCCATACAGGCTCACTCACCTTTCCCGGTTCCCTTGATCCAAGGCCCGATATGGGATATCCAGAAAGAGTCGGTGGTCACAGAGAAGGCCGTGCCAGTGGGCAGAGGTGTGGGGGGTGAGGCGGAAGTGGAAGTCTAACTGTATTGGGGTCTGGTGGAGCAGGGGGTCAGTAGCTAGCACCGTCAGGTTCCCAGCCTAGAAAAGGAGAAACGAGAGTAACAGTCTCCTGCCTCTGTGTCCATCACTAGTACTCAATCAGATCCCAGGCAGATTTGTGTCTGTGGAAGAAAAGAAGGAGCAAATGGGGGCAACCCAGGAAAATGAGCCCAGGTCTTACAGATGCCCTGAGTCAAACAATCTGGAAGCTGGAGTAGAGGCAGTGTTATTGCAGCTGACCTCACCCCAGGAGTAAGCCGTTTAGAGCTTACAGATGTTGGCTCAGTACCTGTAGCTCAAGCAGCTAGATCTCCAGCCACATACATTGAAGCTGGTGGGTTTGAATCCAGCCCGGGCCTGCCAAATGACAACGACAACTACAATAAAAAAAAATAGCCGGGTGTCGTGGCAGGCACCTGTAGTTCCAGCAGCTACTTGGGAAGCTAAGGCAAGAGAATCGCTTAAGCCCAAGAGTTTGAGGTTGCTATGAACTGTGATGCTACAGCACTCTACCCAGGGTGTCAGCTTGAGACTTTGTCTCAAAAAATAAAATTTAAAAAAGAACTTACATTAGAGAGCTCACTGTTTAAACAAAACTCTTCTATCCATTGCCTTTCTCGCTAATAATAACGCTTCCACCTTTTCATCATATTGGTTTTCTCTATATTCTTCCATTTCTCACTTAAAATGCAGAAGTCACAATCAGCATATTATTGCAGCATGAGGTCATGTGCAGGAGTTCTAGATTCTGGACCCAGCCTAGCATCAAAACAGCTTTATATTCCAGAAGTCCTAACCCCATCTGCTCTCCCTTTGTCCCTACTTGTTTTTGCGTTCTGCTTTTCACTGCCAACTGTATGGCCTTGATTTACCATCTCTGGGCCAGAATCCTTGTCTATAAAAACAAGTAGCTTTGACACATGAGCACCAAGGTCTCATCTATCTCTAGCTTTCTATGATTCATTTCCCAACTTACTAATGCCCCTCTCTGCAAGGGGTCATCACAGCAAGCAAAGGACAGCCCTGTCACAGTCCACTCACCGAATACAGTTCTTGAAGCTGGTTGTGGTTACCCTGTTCGGTGCTTCTGCCCACCTGGAGGCCTGCTAGGGACTCAGGAGCACTGGAGGCAGTAACGGGGCCGGAGGGTCAAGTCCTCCTGTTCCTTATAAGTAATGCTATTGGGAAAGACACTGAAATTAGTTATCTCAGAATCTGTGGGGGGAGATTCATAACATTCAGATATATAGGACTAGGCTCTGGTACTATCTTCTGTGGATCAGCCTGTTTTCCATGTTCCCAGACCAGCCAGATGAAAACAATCTATAAAAGTTTCATGTCAGCCACCCACCCTATTTTGCTATTATCACTTCTTGCTATGTGGGAATTTCTTCCAATTTCTTTTATTTTTCCTTGTAATTTATATAAACAACTATAAATAGAGAGGAAAACAAATACCTCTTGTAAGAAGGCAGCATCTTCTCCCGGAGGGTGATCCGGTATTTGTAACAGTAAAGGTAATAGGCGTATGGTGACCAGATTGGGTAGAGGTAGTTCCGTGTTTTTCCCCTCTTGATATAAGAAAGGGAGTAGGCAGAGGGGCGCCACCTGTTACAAGGCAGTTTTTCAATTCAGTGCCTCCCTGAGGCAAAGTGAGGTTCAGAGATGAGCAGTAGAGTTTTAGCCAAACTGGTATCATTGTGACCCGGCAAGCACTATGACACGGATAGGAGTCAACCCCTATGTCACTTCAGGACACCATTCTGCTGCTCCCCACCCTCTTAACCACACTCATATTCAACTAGTATTTTTTTTTTTTTTTGAGACAGAGCCTCAAGCTATCCCCCTGGGTAGAGTGCCATGGCATCACAGCTCATAGCAACCTCCAACTCCTGGGCTCAAGCGAGTCTCCTGCCTCCGCCTCCCAAGTAGCTGGGACCACAG